>CAIGQZ010002445.1:11849908-11867852 GCA_903798205.1 Danio tinwini
GACCGCAACTTGTTGTAGGAGTGCGGTCCCCCGCCCACCAATATTGATTGACAGGTGGCCATTACCATATCCTCAGTATGTTGTTTCACGTCCACCATTTTCAGCGTGTGAGTCAAAGCGACGTCACCAAAGAAACACCCTTGCTCTATTTTAAGATGTAAGGCTCATTGGGCTCAACATTCACCACGTTATTGCTCTCCTTGCCGCCAGTGTTTGTAAGTTTTGGTGTGTTTGCATACATGTGTACTTTTCATTGTGTCTTCCTTAAACTTCAGCGGTTTGCATTTCCCGCGGTCACAGAAGCTCCCTGTCATCTTAACTAGGTGCAGCTGGAAAGTGCGAGGAAATAACGAACTAACGACGCGCAGCGCCATGCATTTCGCGTTGTCGCGGATGAAAGTGAGGACTGGGGGTTTGCTCACTATTTTGCCGCCTAGGTCGCCTCTATGGATGCGCTGGCCCTGTTCAGGACACTGTTCGTATTTCTGCTGCGCCACAGAGCGTCATCTGAATAGTTTCATTTTAAATAACATGCGAATGTGCACGTCTGGTGTGCCGCGTCATGGCTCTGAGCGGCGCGTCCGGTGTATGACGCCCTTTAGTTATAGCCTCAAGCAGGTCGTACACCAGAAGCGCCGCTCGGCGACACGCATCGGCATGCATTTCTGAATTCTAAACATAAGTTTCTAACAGGTGACACACCGACGCTGCAAGTGTGAAATACTTTTAACTGTCATGTGCGCGCCGTGTCGCAGTGCATCCGGTGTGTGATGCCCTTTAGTCAAAGTTAATTCAGTGTGCTTTATTAGTCTCTGTGTAGGCTACAAGCTCGGAGCTTTAAACTAGCACACAGTTGGCTGTAAAACTCTACAAAGACACAAATGATTTTATACTCTCTGCTTGGTCTATGTCTGAGTCGTACATGTACAGCTGGCTGGTACTCTCACTCATGTTGCTTCTCTCTGTCTGCCTGTCTATTGCAATGCACAAAGCGGGGGAGATCTTGGCTCCGCCCCCTTGTTAAGTTTGGCGGGAAGTCGAAACTAATTTTCATGTAAAGCAACACGCCCCTAAAACAGCAAACTGTGTACACGCCCCCAAAATGGCACTTTTTAACACATCATAATAAAAAAATCTGAATTGTGTTTTGAACTGAACCTAAACTGGCACACTCAGAAGAACCATAATATTAATATTACGTCTTATAAAAGGGGTAAAATAGGTGCCCTTTAATGCCTGTCTGATAAAAGTGTTTAAAGTGTGCAATTAATTTAACAGCCTTAAAACATCCATAATACTAGACTACTTTGCAGATTTCACCTATTACAGGTTATTTTTAGAATGTAACTCCCACAAATAAAGAGGGACCACTGTAGTATGAAGCAGAGTAAGGATGAAAGCCATCAAAATGAAACAAGACAGCTGAAGCAGTTGCAATGAGAGATGTGCATGACATGGCACAGAAGCAGCTGAGCTTTTATTATGCCACTGTTGATTGCTGGTCATGATCACTTGATGATGAAGCACCACTGTTTTATCATACTAAATATATTTTAGGTTTTGTTATAATGCTGCTCTGTGCAGTATAATTAAATGCACAAAATGTTACATTGTCTTTGGTGTTTCCCTGTTTTCTATAAAACCAAACTGGAAATTGAGGGTGTGTGACATCATTAGTACAGCAACACAGGACATGGTCCATGTGACTAGTTAAAACTGCTTATTTCTCGGGAGTTTAAGTATTTATTATTATTTTCTTTACATTTGGGATACTGTAAGCACAAGTCAAAAAAACTGTTGCTCTTGTGGTTTTTGGACTTTTTAATGACTCAATCGTACATATTGTGCCTTTAAGTTTTTATTTGTTAACCTATAAATTCTTTGAGGACATTGCCCACACTTTTAATAAGATTTTTTTTCAGTCTTCAGCAGAAAAGCTTATGTGTGCCATCTTGACTAAACTAAAGACCGAGAGGAGTGTTTTGAGTTGTGAACATGTACAAGCTCTGTGTAGAGTTTACACTGGGATATGTCGCCAGATAGGGGACTATCAGAAAGCTCATGCCTTTGCATACAACATTCTTAAAGAGGGTGAGTTTATAGCAACAGTCTTCATTTCCTTGTTTATTCAGCATACCAATTTATTTGTTTACCATTTAAGTGGTAATTTTACAAAACTTAAGTATACTTGAGACGCTAAGCTTGTGTCTTTATTGACTTTAAGAGTAATTTTAAATTCCTTACACAGATTATCCAGATGCCTCCAAGCTAATCTTGTTCATGATCACAACATGGCCAAATGTGTTTTTCTATGAGACCTTTTTGTGCAAAGCCATTCATACAGTGGCCAAGCTTAAATCAGAGGAAGGGCTTTTGGATTGCCTTACTAAATATCTTCACTGGGAAAAGGTATGCTTTATGGCCTATTCTTTTTCCAGGTTAACACCACTGCCACAATTCATTTCATTGCCAATACTTATTTCTGCCTGACCCTGTTAATTATGTTCTGAGAATCACATAAATGAAGAGTAAGCCAAGAACAATGTTATAATAGCCCATTAAAATGTTTGTTTTTAGTGCATCCACATGTATTCATAGCGCTTCAATTTATACACATTTTTTATGTTACAGCCTTATTCCAGAATGAATTAAATTATTTTTTTCCTCAAAATTCAACGCACAATACCCCATAATGACAATGTGAAAAAATATTTTTTGAAATTGTTGCCAATTTATTAAAAATAAAAATCGCATATACATAAGTATTCACCGCTTTTGCCTTGAAGCTCTAAATAGAGCTCAGGTACATTCTGTTTCCACTAATTATTCTTGAGAGTTTACTCAAGTGAGTTCACCTGTGGTAAATTCAGTTGACTGAATGTGATTTAAAAAAGGCATGTCTATTTAGGGTCACAGGGTGCATGTCAAATTTGACAGTGCATGTCAAAGCACAAACCAAGCATGAAGACAAAGGAATTGTCTGTAGACCTCTGAGACAGGATTGTCTTGAGGCACAAGGCTGGAGAAGGTTACAGAAAAAATTTCTGCTGCTCTGAAAGTTCCAATGAGCACAGTGGCCTCCATCATCCGCAAGTGGAAGATGTTTGGAACCACCAGGACTCTTCCTAGAGCTGGCCGGCCATCTAAGATGTGTGATCGGGAGAGAAGGGCCTTAGTCAGGGAGATGATCAATATCCCGATGGTCACTCTGTCTGAGCTCCAGCATTCTTCTGTGAAAAGAGGAGAACCTTACAAAAGGACAACCATCTGTGCAGCAATCCACCAATCAGGCCTGATGGTAGAATGGCCATACGAAAGCCACTCCCTGCCTGGAATTTGCCGAAAGGCATCTAAAGGACTCTCAGACCATAAGAAATAAAATTCTCTGGTCTGATAAGACTTAAATTGAACTCTTTAGGGTAAATGCCAGGCGTTACGTTTAGAGAAAATCAGGCACCGCTCATCAGCAGGCTAATACCATCCCTACAGTGAAGCGTGGTGGTGGCAGCATCATACTGTGGGGAGGTTTTTCAGCAGCAGGAACTGGAAGACTAGTCAGGATCGAGGGGAAGATGAATGCAGCAAAACCTGCTTCAGAGTGCTCTTGACCTCAGACTGGGGCGACAGTTCATCTTCCAGCAGGACAATGACCCAAAGCACACCGCCAAAATATCAATAGAGTGGCTTCACAACAAGTTGGTGAATGTCCATAAGTCTGTAACGTAAAAAATTTGTGAATAAGTGAAGCGCTATGAATACTTTCCAGAGGCACTGTATACGAAAATTGGTTAATATTTGCATTTACACAAGTTATTTCTTATATCTGAATTGTTTCCTAGAGTCCTCCTGATGACATCCATGAGTTGATCAACTGCACACTAAGGGCGCTTCAAGAAGACAAAGATTTGGCTTTCCAAAAGCATGATCGTCATGGTTATGATCTTTGCCCAGCTTCTTGGGAATACATATATACCTTGGATCTCCTTTGTACTCACATGAAGTGGAAATGGACACATGATTATGTCATTGGGTATATTTATCCACTGCATATGGAATGTTATGTAATTCAAATGACAATGCATTGTTAATGTGTTAATAAAAATATATCATGTTAGATTAAAATGAACATCTATCATGTCCTCTTTTGTTTTGAATAGAAAAGAATTATGGCCCATCATGAATACTTGGGTGACACAATCAAGGCTTCAGCAATCCCCAGTCTGTGATGTTTCTGTAGCCGCTGTTCTGCGTTTGATTGGTAAGTTCCTGAATTTGCAGTAAAGGGTAAATGCTGAAAGTATTTGGATTATTTCAAGTAATAATGTTTAAAATATTTAGTTCTGTAATGCTCAAATGTGGAGATTCACTGTTATAAAAATTTTAGTCAATGCACATTACTTTTTTAAACATTTGGAATAACTAATATAAAGGCAGCAGTGAAAAGATTACTAAAAAATCATTCTCAAGTACCATTACTTGCCAAAAAATGTTATAACACTACTTTTTACCATGGGTGAAGAGTAGCTATTCTAAAGGTTCTCAAGATTAAGGAGTGTTACGCTGTGAACATTAATCCTGCAAAAAAAAAAAAAAAAGAGCTAGCATGATTGCCATTTTCTTTTAGGAATGTTTTTAAGTGTAAGTGTCATTCATGGACTGTACATTTAAATTGATTAATAAACATTAATATATGCACCTCTAATAAACAGACAGACACAGGTTGGTGCATTTACATGCAGAGCGAAATCTGTAAAACCTAATGAGTCCAGACTGCATGATTTTCGAAGTAGTTGTGTCAGGGATGTTTTCACACTGCATGACTGTCTGGGGTAGCATTTCATCGGTGCTGCGTTTACACTGCAAGATGGATCAGCGACAGGAAGTTTCACACTGAATGACTTTAAAATAGGAAGAATAGCCGACAACTTTGTCCAAACTACACTTCACAGCCAAACACACGCAAGAAATGACATGGAAAACAACACGAGGTCACATAGTACTACAAATTAATGAATACTACAAAATGAGAAAAAAGCCTTTAGTGGGGTAGAAAATGTACTTATTTTGCTCACTTGACTTAGAAAGGAATTAGCAATTTCTCTATACATTTTTTTCTTTCTCGACTTGGTTGTGGTGTTGCTCGGATGACATTTCAAACAGACACATGTGCTCCTGCCAAATTTACACTAGTTTTTCTTCCATTTCTTGGGTTCAAGTAAACTGCACTTTTTACTTCTCCCCCAGCCTCCCGCTGGCCTGCAGATACCCATACTAATGGATGCTGCTCTTTCATTGGCTGTAGGTGATCACCAATGTTATTTTCAGTCAGAACACATTTCAAACGACATGATTTGAATCACGACAGCTCCAGATATTTAGCAAGCCAAATATCTCACGGGTGTCGGCGACTCATCGGCGATTCTCTTAGATCGCTTTGATAGTTCACACTGTGATTGTCACTCACCTGAACAAGCACCGATTTGCCTGAGATTTCAGGCATTTGTCGGCGATTTCTCAAAACCTGTCGCAGAGTCAAAATCTGAGCTAAAATCTGACCAAGTCTGAACTTGGCATAAGGGGGAATAATCTAGCTGTAGCATTTTGTTCAAGTTTAGGTTTTTCACTTTGAATCCTGGCTAACAAGCTATGAATGTACAGCTGTTGGCGAAACAAGTTCATTCAGCACTGAGAGTAACACATGAAATTTGTGCTTGTATTTGAAAATATAACCTTTTGTCATCCATTTAGTTGACATTTTTACAATTTCAGTTATCATACAGGTATCCTTCATGTTCCCATCATTGACATGCAGTCTAGACTAGTTTCTCAGGCACTAAATGTATTTATTTTACTTGTTTTGCTTTATAAAGCATCTGTGTCTTGACGTTGCTCTGTCTCATGTGATTTTGTATGTGTGATCATAAAACGGATTATTTTGCTGAGCCATTCACTGAAGACAAAAAAAAAATACAAAATAAACACATGAAGTGACCGCAAGTTAAAGGAAAATAATGCAATGAAAGTACCGATACAGCACAAAAAATGTACTCGAGTACACTACTTTTTAAAACTATTTAGTTTAATTGCTGAGAAGAATAATTTGAGTATTTGTAATTTGTTACTTTGCTCCACCTAGTACAGTTAATACAAATATTGAAAGAATTGTCATACAGTCAGGGCCGGAGCAAGCCGAACTGCCGCTCTAGGCAATGGACTAGCACGCCTCCCTCAACACGAAAGTGAAAACGAACCTGACCAGTTCATAAAGTGAGGACGGGGGGTTGATGTTAAGGATGAGTCAGTACGTTGGGTTGGGCGGCGGGGAGCGTTTGCCGCCCTCACTATTATGCCAGACGTCTAATATGCAAGTGTTCTGTTGCTGTTGTGGATGAAAGTCAGTACTTTGGGTTGGGCGGTGGGGAGCGTTTGCCGCCCTCATTATTATGGCGCTCTAGGCAGCCGCCTAGGTCGCCTCTATGGATGCGCCGGCCCTGCATACAGTGGACAATGGATAACATTATAATGCTTTATGGAATAAAACAAGTAAACGGAAGATGTGTAGCTTTGTTCTTTTTGGAAAATAATTTACAAAAAGTCAAATCCTTCAAGTCCTCTTTCATGCTGGAAAACTTCCAACACATCTGTCTTTCTTCTAGCTTGAGCTCTTTTAAACCATGTGTCTGCTGTGTGCAAAATGCCACGTCATGTGGAAAGCATTAGCCCTAGAAATAATCTATAATATAAATAATTTATTAGCCAAATGTATCCTTCTTATCAGGCCAGAAACATTTGCATTAAACAACTTAGTTTATTAATGTGGATTGATATGTCTTCCAATATATGTTGTGTCACTAATATTTCATGTTATAAAAAATATTTCAATTGTGTTTTATTTCCCCGTTTCTCCAGGACGACTTGGTCAGTTGGGAATGAAACAGATGCTATGCAGATCAGTTCAAAATGTTGCAAAAGCTATAAACCTCTTTGGAAAACATGGGATTGCAGAAGGTATTGAAGATTTAATAATGCAGCATAACAGTTATAACAGTAGAGATGCATGTTTGATTTAAAGGGATAGTTCACCCAAACTGAAAATTTACTCATTCTAGTGAGTCTACCTATTATCTAATTAGTTGACATATAGATGCAATTAGGCATGGAGCGTAAAGGTTTTAAAACCGCCAAAATGTTCTGTTATACCGTTCAAAAGGAAGGTACGTGTAAGATTTATTTTACTTTTTTTTTTTTTTTTTGACAATCGTATTTTCAGCAGAGAAGATATCCAAAGGTGTTGTTTTAAATTGTAAAGAAATCTGTGTTTTTGAAGCTAATGAAGACAGCAGAAGTCCGTACATGTATTTGAATTATTTAGTCTGACATGTTTACTACTACAAAATATCTTAATTTTTTGTCAAAATAAAATATATTGTGTTCAAAGGGGGAAAAAGTTTAGTTTTTTACCCAGACATTTAAAAGAATATATATTAGAGCAGTCATCACAATACCGTGATATATTTTTTATCCAAGGTTATCATACCGTCAGAATTTTATACTGGCCCATGCCTAGATGCAATGTAACAAACAGACCATCAATATAAAATGTGACCCAAATTTTCTTTCTTATGTTGAACACAAAATATTATATTTTGGCAAAAGCTGTAAAACTGTAATAATTGACTTCCATACTAGAAAAAAAAATACTATGAATGTCAAAGGAACAGCTTCCTAGCTTTCTTCTAAGTAACTTATTTTGTGTTCCACCGAAGAAAGAAACTCATAAAGGTTTAAAAAAATGTAAAGGGTGATAAATGTTGACAGAATTTTCATTCTTGTGTGAACTATTCTTTAAGCTGTATAGAAAGCTACTACCCACTATACCACTATTTGTTATATGATTGAAGGTGTTCCCAAGGAGGTGCAGTTGTCTGCTGTCTATGCCATTTATGACCTGGCTCCCTGCAACCCCAAAGATGCTCTGGAGGCTTTGGCGTCCTGGCGAAGTGAAACCACACTGTCAGTACCAGCTGCTGTGACCAGCTGTATTACTCAGATTGCGTCCCTTTGTCGTCAGATTAAATCCTAATTTATTATTTTTTTCATTTTTAATAAACAACCTGTGAGATCTGACTATGCTCTGGTTTTACTCCGTGACCTGACAGAATATCTCTGCCCATTGGTCACAGTAAAACAAGCAAATATTGTTATTCTTGTACATTTGTGTATATTAGATCAAAGTATTAAGTTTATACCATAAAGAACTTTTGTATTAAACTTAAAATGGTTTTGTGTGGTTTTTCCTCTGTATGTTGAAGGTCAAAATCAACATATAGAGGTTGGAAAATAGTATGCTTGTCTTTTTATTCTGATGCATTCTCTGCTTTTGTAATGGTCTGTTAAGACACTTTAAACGGGTGTAGCTTTGTTTAATTTTGATATTTTTCTTTGCAGTTTTTGATTTTAAAATTGTACTTTTGCCTCACTTTTGGTTAATAACAAAGTGAAGATAAATCTAGTGACTGAGAAGGCAACTCATCCATTTGGTCTTTTACAAATTTGCTATATATATAACTGCAATAAATTAGGTGCTACATTAGAAAAGAAAGACTTCTTTTTAAAGCAGTTACTCTCTTGGCCACTTGAATCTTCTAGTGGAGACCCAGACCAGCTGTTTTAATAATATACAATGTATCCGGAAAGTATTCATAGCTCTTCACTTTTCCCACATTTTAGTACATTACAGCCTTATTCCAAAATGGATGAAATACACACAATACCTCATAATGACAATGTGAATTTTTTTTTTAATTGTTGCATATTTATTTAAAATAAAAAACCTGAAAAATCACATGTACAAAAGTATTCACAGCCTTTGCTCAGCAAATAGAGCCTCAAGTCTTTTTAAATATAATGCCACAAGCTTGGCACACCTGTCTTATGGAATTTTTGCCAATTCCTCTTTGCAGTACCTCTCAAGCTCTATCAGGTTGGATGGGAAGCGACAGTGTACAGCCATTCCCAGATCTTGCCAGAGATGTTCAATAGGATTTAGGTCTGATGTCTGGCTGGGCCACTCAAGGACATTCACCGAGTTGTTATGTAGCTACTCCATTGATATTTTGGCGGTGTGCTTTGGGTCATTGTCCTGCTGGAAGATGAACCGTCGCCCCAGTATGGGGTCAAGAGCACTCTGAAGCAGGTTTTCATTCAGGATGTCTCTGTACATTGTTGCATTCATCTTTCCCTCTATCCTGACTAGTCTTCCAGTTCCTGTTGCTGAAAAACCCCACAGCATGATGCTGCCACCACCATGCTTCACTGTAGGGATGGTAATAGCCTGGTGATGAGCTGTACCTGGTTTTCTCCAAACGTAGCGCCTGGCATTCACTACAAAGAGTTCAATTTTAGTCTCATCAGACCAGAGAATTTGTTTTAGATGCCTTTTGTCAAATTCCAGGTGGGCTGCTATGTGCCCTTTACTAAGGAGTGGCTTCTGTCTGGCCACTTTACCAGGCCTGATTGGTGGATTGCTGCACAGATGGTTTAGCTTTTATAAGGTTCTCCTCTCCACAGAACGCTGGAGCTCAGACAGAGTGACCATCAGGTTATTGACCTCCCTGACTAAGGCCCTTCTCCCCGATCACTCAGCTTAGATGGCCGGCCAGCTCTAGGAAGAGTCCTGGTGGTTCCCTACATCTTCCACTTACGGATGATAGAGGCCACTGTGATCATTGGAACTTTCAGAGCAGCAGAAATTTTTCTGTAATCTTCCCCAGCCTTGTGCCTCGAGACAATCCTGTCTCAGAGGTCTACAGACAATTCCTTTGTCTTCACGCTTGGTTTGTGCTTTTACATGCACAGTCAACCTTGGGCCCTTATATAGACAGGTGTATGCCTTTTCAAATCATGTCCAATCAACTGAATTTACCACAGGTGAACTCAGCAAAGGCTGTGAATACTTATGTATATTTATTTTTTTGCAACAATAAAAAAAATGTCATTATGGGGTATTGTGTGTAGAATTTTTAGGAAATAAATTATATTTTTGGAATAAGGCTGTAACATAAAAAAAAAATGTGGAAAAATGAAAGCGCTATGAATACTTTCTGGATGCACTGTAAGTATAACTTTATAGTAAGCCCACCAAACACACAACAATAAATGTTTCCATCCACCAACTTTTATGTTCAATTTGGAGTATCGCATAAAAATTGCTTAATACCAGAATGGTATAAATGAAGAAATGGTATAAATTTTAAAAAATCCGCTCAGAAAAACCCTATATGCATAACTGAGTAGGATAAACTTTCAATTTGACAAGAAAAAATGTGCATAAACTACAATGTAAACACTTAAATTCCAGTATGTGCATTAAAAAGTAGTGATATTAGTACAAGGGATCATTTGACGATAAAAATTGGTGCTATATAATACAACTGTGCCTTTATTTTGTCATTTATAAGGGATTTACAAAGCACAAATAGTCTTCACTTTAGATTAGGTTACAAAACTGCATGAAGTTGTGTTAAGAAAGGAATCCTTCACATACAAAGTAGCTATTACTATATACCTAGAGCAAGAACATAAGAAAAACTCAAAGCTAACACATGAAAATTGAAATTAATCTGAATAATAATTACATTAATATAAGCCACACTCTACATATTAAAACCTATTATGAAAGGGTATTATACTTCATGCATGCATAACCAATTGTAGGTTATATGCACCTATATATTGTGTATTTATTGGACTATATAAATAAACAATGTCTATATGTAAAATATCATGCATAAATGTATAAAAATGACAAGATTAAATGAAAAATAAAGTATTTCAGAGCTATGTAAGGGTAGAGGGTGGTTGTGATTTTTTTTTTCTGATTATTCTTCAATTCATACTGAGGCAGAGGATCTTGCATCCAAGCTAGTAGTGTGTGAATAAACAGATGCTGTGGCCTGTATATAACTCTTCATGAACTGCAGTCTGCTGAATGGTGTCCTGTTCAGAAGTCTGAAAAGATGCTTCCTAAATTTCTCTCCCACAAACACATAGAGAAATGGATTAACACAGCTGTGTGAGTACGCCAAAGCTTCTGTGATCTGCAGACCTAAAGTGATTGCCTTACTACTTTCACAGGAATGAGGTATGACTCTTTTCAGCTCTAAGGCTTTAAAAAAGGCTGCAATGTTGTATGGAACCCAACAGCAGAAGAAGACCAACATCACCACCACGACAAGACGAATGGCCTGCCTCCTGGATGATTGAACATTCAGCAGTTTGATGAGAATCATCGAGTAACAAAATCCTATCACCGAAAGTGGGATAATTAAACCTATGACATTCATTTTAAAGATTCCAATTGTCTTTGAATTATGATAAAATGATTGATTATTTGTTGGATAAGATGTGCAAAGAGTTTGATTATTTATATCTGCGATGTCGATGTGTATCAACTCAGGAAATGATGCAGCGATAGCAGCGACCCATATGACTAAACTAGTTAAGAACCCGTATGTCCTTGTTCTGACTTTCAATGCAAACACAGCATGAACTACAGCCAAGTATTGATCAACGCTGATCAGTACAATGAAGAAAATCCCACTGTAGAATCCAATGTGGTAGACACTTAGCACTATAGTGCACATAAGACCTCCAAAGATCCACTGGTCCCTGGCATAGTGCGCCAGGAAGGGAAGTGAGGAGACCAAGAGCAGGTCAGCTATTGCCAGGTTCAGGAGACAGATATCAGTTATACTTCTCAGGCTCTTCAAAACCAACCTGATAATTATGTGTTATAAAGATGTGTTACCCAGAAAGCCCACTACAAAGAGTAGGGAGTATAAAACTGGGAGGATGCTAGCTCCATGTGCTGGATAAACACAAGGTGATGAATCAGGATCAACAGAGTTGTAGTAATCATCATAAGTGTAGTCAGTAATTATAAGAACAGGGGTAGTTAGCTGATCAGTAAGTGGCCCGTTCACATTTGATCTAGAAAAAGAAGAAAAAAATATATATATAGGTAAACAGAGCTCAATCTTTATTAATAGAATACTATGATGTGACCTCACATGTAAAGTGTATGATCATTCAGATCAGGGATGCTGCTGCTCTTTCCCATTTCAGTCCAAAGTAGCTGTGCGGCGATGCTGTAATGATAGAGACAAAACAATTATTAATTTCATACCTGTTGTTAGTAAAATCAGTACCTTACAATAATTGCCCTTGGTAATGGCTTTTAGAATCTGTTGTGCTTCTGTACTTAAATCAAATATGTTGACTGATTAATGCAAGCAGCTTTATATACAGGGGTTGGACAACCAAAATGAAACATTGGCCGATTTAGTGTTGGAGTTTTCATGGCTAAATTTAACCTTCCTTCTTCCTCAATCTTCCTTGATTCCGCCAGTAAGAGCAGAGTGTGAAGGTTTAATTAGCAAAGTAATAGCACATTTTTTCTTTTTAACATTTTAATACACAGTTGTACACAACATTATGCAAAACATATCAGAGTTCAAAAGAGGACAAATTGTTGTTGCGCATCTTGCTGGCGCATCTGTGACCAAGACAGCAAGCCTTTGTGACGTATCAAGAGCCATGGCATCCAGGGTAATGTCAGCAAGAAGGACGGCCGCCAAAAAGGACGAACCACATCTAACAGAAGTAACTGTGGACCCAAAAGGAAGTTGTCTGAAAGGGTTATCCTGGTGCTAACCAGGATTATATGCAAAAAAACATAAAACCACAACTGCCCAACTCACTGCAGAATTAAATCTGCACCTCAGCTCTCCTGGTCCCACCACAATTGTTCATCAGGAGCCGCACAAGGTCAGTATACATGATCGGGCTATTATAGCCAAACCTTTGGTCACTCGTACCAATGGCAAATGTTAGTTTCAGTGATGCCAGCAGCAAAAATCTTGGGCTGTGGACAGCGTGACACATGTATTGTTCTCTGATGAGTCCACCTTCACTGTTTTCCAACATCCAGGAGAGTTACGGTATGGAAAAGCCCCAAAGAAGTATACTACCCAGACAGATGTTGCGTTTCCAGAGTGAAGCAAAACTTGTGCTTAATGGGTGCATTACTGCCAAAGTCTTTTGAACCAATCTAGAGGGCCATTTGCACCCAATAGTTCAAACATTGTATCCTGAAGGCATCCTGTCATGTATCAGGATGATAATGCACCAATACCCACAGCAAAGCTGGTAACAGAGTGCTTTGATGAACATGTAAATCAAGTTGAATATCTCCCATGCCCTACACAGTTAGCCAATATAAATATTTTAAGACACTTAGGGGTGTTTTGGAGAAGCGAGTCTGAAAACATTCGTGCAGGACTTGTATCTGTCATTCCCAAGACAGAGTTGATGCTGTATTGGCCACAAAATGAGGCCCTTCACCATACTAAGAAATTATTTTGGTCTAAAACCAACTGGCCATTTCAGTTTCTCCAGTCTCATTTTCTCTGTGTGTTCACTGTTTTAACTATATTTGGAGATGGCGGTTGGTCACCTCAGCAGGGCAGTTGTAAAACTCATAATCGGAGATCTCTGGAAAAAGGTTGGTTTTCTGTGTAGAAAAAGAGGGAAACAGTGGCTTATAATAATAATACTGGTAATAAATTGCCTTTAAGGCATCAATGCAGAAGTATTAGCATGCAAATATTTAATAACTCTAGTTTTAAAATTTCTGTTTTAGCATGTTAAATTTTAGCATTGTCAGTATAATGCCATTATTAAATATGAAACATGAATAATATTAAAAGTGCTTTATTGTGTATGACTTAATGAGCTTCTGACAGAGACAATGCTACACACACACACACATCCATTACAATTTTGATATGATGTCATGTTTAGTGTAACTTTAAATATAATTTTTACTTTGCTGTAAGGTCATCTCCTTTAAATGGAGTTTAAAATAAATAACAGTTTTGTCTTAATGTAACCTTTTGTGTTTTGCAACCTCAGATCATATATTTAAATGTATAAACGGTTTCTTTTGTAATGTTTCAATTTTGTTACATCATTCGTAGTGCAACCTCAGTTCACATATTTGATTTAATGTAATTTTATTTTTATTATATAGTCTATCAACAATTTCATCTCAGTGTAACTTCATATTACATTTTTTATTTCATGTTTTTTTTGTAACATCATTATACTTTTATATTTTTATCTGTGTATTTAACATAATTATACTTGAAATGAAATCATATTTTCAGTCATTGTTCTTTCCAAACTGCGCATGATCGATGACCTATGCTAATTCTCAAATAAACCACACCTTCTTGATGATACAGCCTTTCTTACTCTGTCCTAAAATCCCTAGAAACAGTGGTTCAAAGTAAGAGACTAAATGTCAAATGTCACAATAAAATGTCAACAAAATCAGAAAGCAGATCTAATATAGAGTATCAGATATCAGATAAGAACTATGAAACCTCTTAAGTGATTTGCCAGCTAACAGGGAACTTTCCCAGAACATTCACTAAAGTTTTTTAAGTTGTGGAAATGTTAGCACAAAACGTTATGAATGGAACGTTTTTAGAATGTTCTCATAATGTTGTTAACGTTCTTGTAACGTTGTTAAAAAAATGTTCTTAGAACAAAGTTCTTGGAATGTCTTCAGGATGCTATTTGTACTTGAACATTGTCACAATGTTGAAAAAAAATGTTCCTAGAACAAAGTTTTTGGAACGCCTTTAGGATGTTATTTGTACTTCATGAACATTCTCATAATGTTGATAGAAAACGTTCTTAGAACTTCACGCATTGGGTTAAATTAGGCTTTGCAGTCTCCGTGTTCAGTCCATTACTTCCACTGTATCTGTTCAGCTGAGGGAACGGAACCAATCCCGTGACGTCAGACATAGCGATATTCCAAGATGGTGGCACCCTAGGTCTAAAATCTATAGTAAAACATGCTGTTTTCTGCTAAATGGTTACATTAATTGAGTTTTTATTTTCATTTAAAGTGGAAATCAATTTCCAAAATAATGTAAACTTGACGGAGTGCTTCATTTCCCCTTTAAATGTCCATGCTTAACTGGTCATTGATGTAAATAGAGCTGCACGATTCTAGCTAAAATGAGAATCACATTTTTTTTTTTGCTTAAAATAAAGATCACGATTTTCTCACAATTCTATAGATGTAAAATAAAGATTAATATAAGTGGGCTATTATTATCGTTATTTCTCAAACAAATGGTAAAAAAGCAATAATAATATTATGTGTAGGTCTACTGTTGGTTTTAAATACTTTGAACAGTGGACTTGAATAGACTTTACATTTATCCTGGTCGTTAATGCACAGTAAAGTGATAACATCAGAATACAACTATTCATAATTCTGATGTTGAATTATTATGTTTGAGACATATGCTTGCAATCTGTCATTGACAACATTATTAGCCCATTTTTTTTTCTACTGGTAAAATCAGACATTTGTCATTATCAAGATTCCCTCTTGCATTATATTCAACATTATATAGGCTAGAGTAGTTAAACTCACACTGTTAAACATGTATTCTCTTGCACAACACTTTGTTCTATGAAAGAAAAACATATTAAATGCTTGTTGTAAGTATCACTCTAAAATGCAATATGATTATTTAAAGGATGTACCTGCTTTCGTTTTCATTTTCACTGCTAAGTGCGGATCATACTTTCCGCGCGGCTCCCAAACGATCAGTCTGTGCCACAAACTGAATGTTATTTACAACTTTGTTACCTGTTCTTCACAGCCAGTGGTAACAGCTCACGTCACGGCCGCGAATAAATCTTTACATGAAGAAAAAAATTAAATTTTTGGGTGAATTATACCTTATAAATACAGTATGTGACTCTTTCAACCCCATTTGGAGGTGTCCACGTTGCTGCGAAACGTATATAAAACAATGTGAAGACTTTTGCGGCTGCCTTTGCTTCTCTCCAGAATTTGAAAATATCATTGGCAGAATTGTAGAAATGCTGGATTAAGATCGTCTGGGAGGTCGAATCGAGATCTCAATCTTTTTTCGATTAATCGTGCAGCTCTATATGTAGGTAATGTTAACCGACATACTGCTTGATTTTTTTTTTTTTTGCTTTAACACAACTGTAAAAAAAAAATCTGTTACTGTCACAACCCTACTTTGACTGTCTCAGGACTATAGCTGTCTCTGGAGGATGAGGAGCTCTCACATTTCATACCAGTTTGTATTCTGAAGATGAACAGGTTTCCGGTATTTGTTATGATACAAGAGAGTAATTAATAACAGAATTCATGTTTCTGGGTGTATTGACACTTAATGTGAAACATTTTTAAAGACCACAATGTAATTGCAAAATTTAATGACTAGGTGATAAATAGTTTTGCATCCAGAATTATGGACCACAATGGTAAAACCCCTGGCAATAACAGCATCAACATAAACGTGCAATTTTTGCATTTGATTGGCTCACCTTGATAATCCAGTATTGGCTCTGGCAATACCTTACTCTCTGACACTGCTGTTTTCTTTGAAGTCAACTGTTTTTATGTTTTCTGGTTTATTGTCTTTTGTTTTTAAGATTTTTTAGTTGTGTATAGTTTTCTGTAAATTCATTGTGAATTCTATTTCCACTTATTCTTTTTTTTACTGTTTGATGTTCTATTGTGATTAACATTAATTGTAATGAAAATTAAAGTGCTAATGTAATGTAAAACATAATTGTACTAAATATTTTAAAATATTGAATTAAAGTGAATATAATTAGCCTTAAATACAGAACTATCAATTTCTACAAAAACGTGACCTTAATGCTTAATTTAAATGCCAGATTTGAAAAGGATGGTTTAAAGATTTGGTACAAGATTTGATCAACCAAAATGCCACAAAATAACAATAGTAAGAAACAACATTAATAATACTTATAGGTTAGGTTAGAGTTTACATCATTTTTGTAATTTACATTATTGTTACATGTTATTAGAATGATTGAAGAGTTCAGAGAATCTCAGAAAAAAAAAATTCTGACCTTAAATGAACTAAATGTTCTTGGAATGTTATAAGTAAATGTTCTTAGAATGATATATTTTAACTGAATTTTAGGATTTAGAACGTTGTAAAAATGTTATGCTAAACATAAAAATGTTCTAGCAACGTTAAGCAAACTGGACATTTCAACAGTCTTGGAACATTTAAAAAACATTCTTAAAATGTTATATTTTGGTGGAAATTTAGATTCTAAGAATGTTGTAAGAATGTTATTCTAACCATTAAAAAAACATTCTAACAATGTTAAGCAAACTGGACATTTCAAAGTTCTTGGAACATAAAAAAATAAATTAGAACATTATATTTTGGTGGAAATTTAGGTTTTAAGAACGTTATACTAACCATAGAAAAACGTTTCAGCAACGTCAATCAAACTAGGCATTTCAACATTGTTGGAACGTTCCAAATAAACTTTCTTAGAACGTTGTATTTGGGTGCAAATTTAGGTTTTTAGAAAGTTGTAAGAATGTTATGCTAACCATAAAAAAACATTTTAGCAACATCAAGCAAACTGGACATTTTAGTGTTCTTGGAAAGTTCCAAATAAACGTTCTTAGAACATTATATTTTGGTGGAATTTTAGGTTTTAAATAACGTAAGAACATTATGCTAACCATAAAAAATTATTCTAGTAACATTAAGCAAACTGGAGATTTTAACGTTCTTAGAACATTATATTTTGGTGGAAATTTAGGTTTTGAAAACATAAGAACGTTATGCTAACCATAAAAAAATTTTCTAGCAACATTAAGCAAACTGGACATTTCCACATTCTTGGAACGTTCCAAAAAAACGTTCTTAGAACATTATATTTTGGTGAAAATTAAGGTTTTGAAAACATTGTAAAAACGTTATGCTAACCATAAAAAAAAACGTTCTAGCAACATTAAGCAAACTGGACATTTCAACGTTCTTGGAAC
>CAIGQZ010002445.1:11867862-11905949 GCA_903798205.1 Danio tinwini
CGTTCTAGCAACATTAAGCAAACTGGACATTTCAACGTTCTTGGAACGTTCCAAAAAAACTTTCTTAGAACATTATATTTTGGTGGAAATTAAAATTTTGAAAATGTAAGTACGTTATGCTAACCATAAAAAAACATTCTATCAACATTAAGCAAACTGGACATTTCAACGTTCTTGAAACGTTCCAAAAAACTTTCTTAGAACATTATGTTTTGGTGGAAATTTAGGTTTTGAAAACGTAAGAACGTTATGCTAACCATAAAAAAAACGTTCTAGCAACATTAAGCAAACTGGACATTTCAACGATCTTGGAACGTTCAAAAAAACATTCTTAGAACATTATATTTTGGTGGAAATTAAGGTTTTGAAAACGTTGTAAGAACGTTATGCTAACCATAATAAAACATTCGAGCAACATTAAGCAAACTGGACATTTCAACGTTCTTGAAACGTTCATAAAAAACGTTCTTAGAACATTATATTTTGGTGGTAATTTAGGTTTTGAAAACGTAGGAACGTTATGCTAACCATAAAAAATATTCTAGCAACATTAAGCAAACTGGACATTTCAACATTCTTGGAACGTTCCATATAACGTTATGAGAACGTTCTCACAACCTAAATTTGTTAGCTGGGTTGCCACTGGGGGCATTTTGAGTGAACTGCAAGATTCAAAAGAACTTGTGCACTCACAATTAACAGCACAAAACAAATGGGTTTACCTACAACACCATAAATGTAACTACAGTATAATTCAATAACTTTGGCAGCTAAAGTGAGTTATTGCATGTAAAAAATATTAGACATTTGTTACTGCAACTGCTCTACATGCTAGTGCAGATGAAGTCTGCCTACTGTTTGAAAAACTACTCAACACTTATCACACACAGTTATAGATAAATAATAAAAGCTTCAGTAATTTTGAGCTCAACCCAAAGGGCAATCTGTGAAACTGAATTCTACTTCTCTGTTCTTAAAACAGTGGTCAAATAGATCACTGGGGTCGACAGTGAGCATCTATTGAGTCCATCCCAAGCCCAAGTGCTATTCAAAATGTTGCCGGTTCAATGAAACTCAGTGAAGTTTAAACATTCCCTAGTAGTAAATTACATAAAAATGATTCTGCAGTAAAATGAAAAATGAATCAGCAGATTTCTGCAGATCATTGTTCCAACATTTATTTACTAAAGTAAATGTGTGTAAATCCATATTTATTCGGTTTTAATATCAATTCCAGTAATATTATTGAATAATATGCAAATATTCATTCATTTTCTTTTCGGTTAAGTCCCTTTATTAATCTGGGGTCGCCACAGCGGAATGAACCGTCAACTTATCCAGCATTTGTTTTACGCAGCGGATGCCCTTCCAGCCGCAACCCATCTTTGGGAAACATCCATACACACTCATTCACACTTATACACTATGGACAATTTAGCTTACCCAATTCACCTGTACCACGTCTTTGGACTGTGGGGGAAATCGGAGCACCCGGAGGAAACCCACACAAAGGGAGAACATGCAAACTCCACACAGAAACGTCAACTGACCCAGCCGAGGCTCGAAACAGCAACCTTTTTGCTGTGAGGCGACAAAACTACCTACTGCGCCACTGCGTCGCCCATATGCAAATATTTATGATTTATTCAGAGTTCGTACGTGTGCTGGAAATCCTGGGAAATGCTTGATTTTTAAGATAGCGTTTTCAAGGTTAGAAAAGTGCTTGGATTTTGGACAAAGTGCTTGAACCTGCTTAAAAATTTGAAATTGCAGGAATCGAAATTACGACTGTTTTGGTCGCATATGCGCCCGAAATTTTATCTATGCAAGGTTCACGCAGAATGCATATTTGCACTTAACGCCAAACGCAGCGCTCAGGTATAGTTTAAAACAGTTGTCATGGCAACTTACTGCAGTAAACAAGCCCGCAATGCCCCGCCTTAAAGCTCTTCTGATTGGCCCACTGCTCTTGAACTGAACGCGAATGGATTGGTTATTATCAGCTGTCAATCACTTAGTTCAGATGACAGCTACAGCCCCCAGCTGCGAAAATGTAAAGGTCTGGATACGAGAGAATGAAAATAACACTGACAGATTTTGTCCGCCTAAAGTTACAAATAACGGCACATCTGATCAGTGATCATGTGGTGAATGTTAATCCAGCATTTACACTTTTCGAAGAGTGGATAAAAGACTTCCAGTGGGTTAAAGTCCGCTATGAAAATGACTAAAGCCATTCACTGTAAGTCTGAGGGACGGAGTTTGCAGGTAACTTAACAGCGTTTCCCACACATTTTAAGCACGAGATGTTCTGTTTAATCCTTCGTCACGATGTTGTCAGTCATGCAACTGCAGCGCGTACACCATCGCAAAAGGGCATGCATTCACTATGATTAAATTAATATTGCAGCTCATGAAAAGACCGTTATTGCTGTTAAGATGACGTATGCAAATAATAAGTTATATGTCCATATCTACCTACCCTGTTTGGCCTACTCTGGATTTGTACTATATTTTGTTCAGTGCAGTTCATTTTTGCACTATTTTCATTGCAGATTTTTTCCTAAACTCAACAGTCTCAACAGACTTCCTTGCCAATTTAATTTATTGATCGTGTTATTCACGCCATGCTATGTAAGGGCTGCTCAAGATAAGCAGAAGGCATCTCTCTGGTGATTATTTGTCAATTATATATATAGGTTATATAAAATTCCCAAACTACTTACAGAGGGGTGATATTTTGGAGTGGACCATTAAACATGTTTACCTTTAACCTCTTAACTGTCACCAATTGACTGGTGGGACATTTGCATACAGTTACAACAGTACCTTTGTCCTAACCTAAAGTAATATTGACAATAATAATAAGTAATATTGATGAAAGCTTGGCGTCACGGTGGCGCAGTGGGTAGCACGATTGCCTCACAGCACAAAGGTCGCTGGTTCGAGTCCCGGCTGAGTCATTTGGCATTTCAGTGTGGAATTGCATGTTCTCCCCGTGTTTGCATCGGTTTCCTCTGGGTGCTCCGGTTTCCCCCACAGTCCAAAAAGATGCGCTATAGGGGAATTGAATAAGCTAAATTGGCCGTAGTGCATGTGTGTGAATGCAAGAGTGTATGGGTGTTTCCCCGTGTTGAGTTGCAGCTGGAAGGGCATCTGCTTCATAAAACATATGCTGGATAAGTTGGCAGTTCAATCCGCTGTGGTGACTCCTGATTAACAAAGGGACTAAGCCAAGAAGAAAATGAATCATCGATGATTCATTAATTAATTGTTGAAAGCTTACAAACTATGGTTTCTATATTTGGTGACTGACTTTCAAAACAATTGAAGACATAGTTCATTAACATAGTTCATTAATTTGCAGCAAGATTATTCTCAGACTCATAAGGATTTAATTTGTTTCATGAATTTTGAATAGCAATGCACATGAAATATTATGAGCGACTGCTCTTGAAAGTTTGGTACTACAAACATAGTCTGACTGTAAGCTCATTTTTGAGATATCAACTTTAGGTAGAAAGAGACCAAACTTAAAAAAATGTTTCATCCAATAACTGAACTTTTTTTTTTTTTTTTACCATTTTTGGGTGAACTATCCCAATAAATCTATGCTCCAAAGTATTCAACAATTTAAGTTAAAATGACATATAGTGTTTTATTAAAATAGCACAATGGATTTAAATGTGAAAAAGTACATACAGCATATATAAACGTAATTTACCACGGTTGTTAGGTGCTGCAAAAGCATAAAAATGCTCCCTGAAAGTGCTTGAAAAGTGCTGGAATTTGAAGTTGGAAAAGGTATAAGAACCCTGTTTATTTACAATACAGTTTTTAAAGAAATATTTTCTGTCATTTAGTAGACTATATTAGAATATATGTAATTTTACCAAACAAATGTTTTTTTATTTGCGTTTTAAACCCTAAATATGTATTATTATTATTATTATTATTATTATTATTATTATTATTTAATGTGTTATATTTTTACTTACTAAACTCTCAAAATCATTCCACATCTACAGATTTAAATTTATTTATTTTACAATAATCTGAGCAGAAACCATGTCTGCAGATTCTGTCTCAGACCTTACATATGACCAATAAAAACTGTGTAGTATGAGGCAGAACAATTGAAAACAAGTCATATAATGTTTACTTTCACTTTCGGTTTGTCGCAAAGTTAATAAACGCCGAAAAGAAAAAAAAGAGGCTAGAGGTCTACCTGAAAGGAGGAACACGTCATCAAATCTTGTGAGAACAGCTGCTGGCGACTTCTGCTGTTGATGAGTTTGATAACGGAAACTTCTTCACTTCTCATTTGCGACCCCCCACCTCCCCTTTTTTTTCTCGTTTCCTTTTATCTCTTCCTTTTCACACATCTTAGCTCCCACTAGAGGAAAGAATGCAAGGAAAAAAATAAGCTTATTTTGAAAGGAAATCGAAGCTAAAGTGGAATATTATTGCACTCGAGCGTCACTTCACAGCCTTATCCACTGCTTTCAAGGAATGTGACCTTACCTTAAGCTGTATATACATATATCAGTTATCGGTTTGTTATTATTATTTTTTTGGTTTGTGTGTGTGTGTGACTTAAATCGCGAGGATGCTGGACTACCATCCGACACAAGAAAAAAAAAACGGCAGGCTATAGCCTTTATTAATTTTATAATTATGATTTACCAACAGGAATTCGTGTCCTAGAAGTCGTACTGCATACCTAAATTTTTACTAGCTGTGGTCTAGTGTTGCATAATATGATTCAATCATATTGAGTAATTTGTTTATATTACTAATAGTTGTCAAATTGTGTATCCAGATTGTCATTATATGGCACTTTTAAAATATAAATTGTGGAGAGTAAATATCTGGCAAGCGTATACAGTAGCCTACATGCACACAAAATACACCAGTGCACAGAAACACCACATGATCTTTTTTGTTTGTTCAATTTTATAATGAAATACGTTATTATTACTATAGCTATAATGGATTTATTTTAGCACTCAGAAAATATAGCACAAATGGGGCAAAAATCAAGAAAACAGGCTTTGGCTATTGATTATATATTAATCCAGCTATTCAGCGTCGGTGATGACACCTTTATTGGGTAATGAAAAACTAATTTCCAATGGAAAGTTTAAGATTCCTTGTCTTAATGGTGTTTTGCATATGCATTCTGATTGGATGAAGAAACTATTAAATGTTTTTTACAGTGCTAAATGTTACGTAAGTGTCTAACTAACATCACAAGAGAAGAAATGTTTTAATTATGGTCACATAAATAAAAAGTAGTGTTTAGGGTAATTACACAGCATAGTGGGAAAAAATAGTTCATGATGTATAAGCATTAATTTTAAATTACTGAACCTTTTGTAAAATGTTACCCTTTATTTTAATTGGAACAAAGAAATAGTACTAGAGACAGCACGGTGGCGCAGTGGATAGCGCTGTCGCCTCACAGCAAGAAGGTCGCTGGTTCGAGCCTCGGCTGAGTCAGTTGGAGTTTGCATGTTCTCCCCGTGTTTGTGTAGGTTTCCTCCAGGGGCTCCGGTTTCCCCCACAAGTCCAAAGACATGCGCTATAGGTGAATTGGGTAAGCTAAATTGTCCGTAGTGTATGGGTGTTTCCCAGTGATGGGTTGCAGCTGGAAGGGCATCCGCTGTGTAAAACATATGCTGGATAAGTTGGCGGTTCATTCCACTGCGGCGACCCCCCTTTAATAAAGGGACTAAGCCGAAAAGAAAATTAATGAAGATAGTACTAGGAGCTGCCTGAGGTACAATTTAAACTTATACAGTTACTTTTTCTCTGTTGCTGCATTGCCACATTCACAGTCTTACGAATAAATGCCATGAAGCAGATTTTATCCATAATAAGTCTCTTTATTGATCTTTTTGAAACGTGGTTGCCAGCAGATCCAACTCATCACCAGGTGGTAATCAATTGACAGCTCTCCCTCTCTTTACCCAAGTCGATCATGTGTGTGCACTGCCAAACCAGCACTGACTGTGTTTTCCCCTAGTGTTAAAAATGTATTAATATTAATTTACCTAATTAAAAATAAAAAACTACATGATGTGTTATCTTTAATATTTAAAATAAAAAAATGATAAATTTCTCAGTGAATATAGCCAATATTTTTGTGTATTAAAACAAAAGTTTTATTAAAGTTATATCCAATTAACACAGTTTGGTCACCTAACACATTTATGAATAGAAAGATTTATGAATTTATAACAAATTAATAATAAATTTAATGTCAAATGAGTTATTGCAAAAAAAAAAAAAAAAAAAAAAAAAATATATATATATATATATATATATATATATATATATATGGCTTTTGTACTGCCTAATCTAATGTATATGCACAAATAAATGACTGCAAAGCATTCTGTAGAACATATTCATTTAAAAAAAGATTTGTGAGGGGTGAACTCATTTATGCTGAGCACTGTATATAGTAAACACTTTCAGAATATTTTTCTAGATAATAAAGAATCTTAAACTAATGGTAAGATAATACATTTACATGGCTCTCCAACACCAAGCTTCTTTCCACTGGCAAACTCAAATGATACAACTATTAAAACTTCTGCAACAAATTAAAGGAATTTACTTTCAACAAGGTGCAACCAGTTGTCATGGAACAATATGCAAAATATATACTACAATAATCATTTCTAATTTTCCAGCAGACATTTACACTAATTGGTCTGGTTTAATGTTTTTATAATGGTGAGAAAAATATGCATTGTGTTGGGAAATAAACCGCGCATATGAATAGTTCTAGTCTTTTTTTATTTTGCGCATTATCATTTGAGGCTTATTACAAACATAGGGACATTGTTATCTTTTAATGTTGCTGTCGGGAACAAATTTTCTTGCAGAAAAATAGCATTTGACGAATTTCAGTATCAATCACATTTTAGCTTTAATGATCATATTGTTTGCTAACCCTTTTATAAATGGAATAAGGTACTTGTTTTATTGTAAAGCCACATCTGTCAGGGTGGTACGTTATTAATTAACAATGAAACTCAACAGTTTACAGGCAACTATAGCGGTGCTGATACAGAGCCATATCAACATGGCTACTTGTGTGATATTGTACATTAACAGTATAATATAGGAGACAAATTTGTATGCACTGTTTTTATAGAGCCATTAAAAGTTTTGAAAACCATTATAAAAAAAAAAAAAAAAACTTTGGTAATACAATTATAATACAACTGATTGTAAAAGTTTTGCCATTACACATTAAAACGTCTCCTAGTTGAGCAGTTTTGAGTTTGAGGCTCTGAAACGGATGCCTGATTATTAGAAAGATCTGTGTGGTAAAGTTGGCATGCCGCTGTAGAAACATAAGATCACTCTTTATCCTTTGTCTTGTCTAGCAACCATCTTTTTTACCCTAGAAATCACCAATGTGGTATTCTTTAATAGTGAAGTGATCATCATTAAGAATAGTCTTACCCATACTTCTGCATTTGACCCATTAAAGTGCACATGAACACAATTTGAGTGAAAAGAGAGAACAAACAGACTAACACACCGTGTGAACAGTAGGCAGCCACTGTTTCCAGCACCCAGAGAGCAATTTGGGGTTAGGTGCCTAATTGCACCTCAAGGGTACATTAGTTGGGTATCCCCCTTAGGTAGTAGGAATCAAACCCAAGATCTGTGGATTAATAGTTAGACTCCCTAACCACTAGACCACATCTGCCCCTTAATTATTCCAGTGCCATTTAAACTTAAGAAGTTCTGTTATACATGCTTAAATAACTCTTCAAATACTTGTTTAGGCCTGGATTTAATAGGTTTTACCTTGACAAAATTTGGAGAGAAAAAAAAGACATGACATGAACATGAAGGTGAATAAGTGAGCCTAAATAAAAATAATAGATCTCCATTAAACCACAATAACAACAATGGCTGCCGTACAGAATCTAATACTCTTGTATTCAAACATGTTTGATCCAGTAACAAACTAGTGACATTTATCTTGTTTCAGTATTGAGTTTTACTAACAAATCAATGTGCAGTCAAAGGAGCAGTCAAGATGGATCAAAGGTACAGAAAAAAAATGCACAGCCTACACTTTAAAACGGTTACAAGAGAATCAAAACCAGTGTCCACCCTTGTAATTAGGATTAACATCCTTGTTCATGACTAAAGCTCTTGTAACAAAGCCTTGCATTGCTTCACAAAGCACAATTATTTTCTTAATCACTCAAACTATAGATATATACATGCGCTTCTCTCTGCCAATCTAACCCATCACTCTCTCTCTTAAAAAAAAAAAAAAAAAACTCTGCAAATTGTCATGGTCTCCACTGTGAGTTGTTCTTCTGAGTTCAGTCTATATCTCAGTCATCAGTTGTCTCCAGAACACTTTGGCTTAGAGCCAAGTCCCAGTAATGCTCGGTGCCATGCTTCTTAAAATGTTCCCGAGCCATGTTCTCAGTTGGACACTGCTTAAACTTAACCTCCCCATAGCTACGTTCCTTGGATGTACCCTGGAGAAAAAAAAAAGATATAAATTTACAACAGATTTAGTTAGAATTACAAAATTCAAACTGCTCTCAAAAATTTCCAAAAAATGTTTTGTATTATGTCTATTTTAACATCTTGTGTATATATATATTTTTTATAAATTGTGTCTAAAAAGAAAAAAGATGTGAAAAACAACACAGTGTGCCCAACAGAATGTGTTTGAACTATTCATCCAATCAGCTTCATGCTTAATTCACTCTGAAATGCTAAGCAAGATGGTGCCTCTATGGATGGAGGATTTGGATGCTTAGCTACAGTCAGGTATTTGGATTTTTTTTCTATTATTATTAGGGGTGTGACAAGATCTCATTGCACGAGATCTTGCGAGATTAAATCACGAGATTTCTCGTCGAGGTGAAAAGCTGTCTCGTGACTACTAGTAGATGTTATCATGATGGAGCGTGAGGGTAAAATTAACATTGAAGATTGGAAGCAGAATTGAATTTAAACCGCAAATCAAGTGCTTTGCACACACCTCGTAAGGCTGGCCTCTGTGTTGCACATGCCACTCGGTTGGGCGGTGTGACGTAAGCGTTTTTTTTCTAACCGACCAAAGGCTGCTGCGTTATTCATGTCCAAGCAGAGACTACAACTACAGCCACTCAAATTAATCACGGACATTACCACGCGATGGAATGTCACTTTGGATGTGCTGAAAGTCGCATTATTGAAGTGCAGTACATATATGTAAACACCGAAATCAAACTATTAGGTTACCATCGTGTAGGACTTTTAGCCACATTTTGCGATAGGACAGTCCACACAGCTGTTTGACACAATATTCTCTGCACCTATACACATCTTTAAGTGCGCACACACATACTGAACTGCTGGAGACTCAACACAACCGCCTTCATGGACATTACATCAAGATGCCCACTGGTTTAAAAAGGCCTAGATTAAAAGAAAATGGCCAAACGAGAAAGTTTTTTTGTCATAAACTACAGCAAAACAACTTGTCAAAAAGAAAATTAAAATTGAAACCATGCGAACTGAATAAATACAGGAATGAAGGAAAAAAAGCGCTTTATTATCAACTGTTAGTCAGCGCCCGCTTTTTTTTCTGGTCATTGCGCCTTTTGCCGTGTGCTGTGTAATTGCAGTCAATCGTGTACGAGTCACATTTAAAAGATGATAAATGTAAGCAGGTCATCAAAAAAATAAATACATAATAAAAGCAAAATATTTGAATTCTAAGATTATTCTATTAATATTCATCATTAAGGATTTCTTTAAAATAGTGTAAAAATCTGGTCTCGTCTCGTGAACCCAATCTCATGTCTCGTCTCGTGGAGTAGGCGTCTCATCACACCCCTAATTATTAACTCTCGAAATGTATTTTATCAAAAATTAAGTCAATAAATGACACTTTTGGAGTTGCCACTTTTTTAAAACAGATTTAAATTATTTAGACAATGTGTACAACCCCTGGCAAAAAGTATGGAATCACCACTCTTGGAAGATGTTCAATTGTGTAGAAAAAACCCAAACACAAACATGTCACAAAATGATTTTCATTCAACAATACAACCTTCTGGCTGTAAGAAATAATAAAAATAAAAAAAGAAAGAAAGAAAACACTGTAGTTACAACTGTTTTTACAGATTAAGCAGAGGAAAAAAATATGGAATAAGAAATTGAGGAAAATTATATTAAAGAGCCCCTATTACGGGTTTTTGAAAATGACCTTCCATGCAGTGTGTAACAGCTCTTAGTGAATGAAAACATCCAGCTAAGGTTTAATTCTAAAAGTGCACTTTGTTTAAAACTATTGATTCTTTAGCGAAATAGTTGACTCGGAGTCGAAAAAAACAAATCGATTGATCGCATTGTCGTTAATTGCGACAAAGTCCTGAGACTATAAGACTTTGTCAGTAACTTTTACAGTTCAAATGGACCAGTTTCTTCTTCCTCTGGATCATAACAAGTGTAATAAAATTGTTGACTCATTTTGTGCAGTTTGCAAAATATGTGTTTAATTGTGGGTTATAAGTTGTAATCGCCCCGCGCGGCTTGTAATTACATATCTATTATAGATCAGTGCTTGTACTGTATCTCTCATGTTAAATCTGGATGGGGCTGTTCACACATCACGTCCAAAACTACGTTGAAAACGCAACGCATGCTTCTTCCTTTACCAATTTTAAATGCGTTTCTAAACTTGCGATCCTCTGCCGTTTGCCATTGCTATGGCCACCATCAGTTGTTCCTCACACACGTGGTGCGGCCAGTTTTCAAAATAGTTTACCTTTTGCCACTGTGTGGATTAATACTGAATGTGTGTCGTTGTTATTACTTGGGGTTATGTTTAAAAGTAGAGTACTATGCTGGTGTTTAACTGCATTGCTTTATTGCATTCCTGCATTGGGCTCTCACATACTTTGTGCTACTTCATACTGTGGCCATGTGGGTATTTTTTTTTGTCTAGTGCTGAACGCAGTGGACCAATCGCAACAGATTGGGTCATCAGACCAATCACCGCAGATTAGCTTTGCGCTAAGGAGGGGTTTGGAACAAATGAATCGCTGAACAATTCATATGAGAGTCGCTGGGATAATTAGGCAAAAATAAATGCATATTATTAGACAATGAAGGTGTTTTTTGACCTTGCACGCATATCAGCATGTTGTTGGAGACCCAATGCAATTTAATGCAATTTTTTAATGCAAAATAGGGGCTCTTTAAAACCACCAAATAAAAATACTAGTACTTTGTTGCACCACCTCTGACTTTTTTTAACAGCTTGAATTATCTGAGTCATGGATTTAATAGTATTCTTTATCAATCAGTCTCCAACTTTGTCTTATTGCAGTTTCCAGATCAGCTTTGCAGGTTGGATCCTTGTCATGGACCATTTTCTTTATATTCCATCACAGATTTTTAAATAGATTGAGGTCTGGACTATTTGCAGGCCATCCCATTGACATTATATGTCTTTCCTGTAGGTAGGTTTTTACAGATTTTGCCTTATGGCACAATGCATTATCAACCTGAAAAAATATGTCATCACCACACATCCTTTCAATTGATGGAATAAGAAAAGAGTCCAAAATCTCAAAATAAACATGTGCATTTAAAAAGGATGTAATGACTGTCATCTCTCCCATATCTTTACCTGACATGCAACCCCGTATTATTAATGATTGAGGAAATTTGCATGTTTTCTTCAGGCAGCTGTCATTATAAATTTCATTGGAACAGCACCAAACAAAAGTTCCAGCATCATCACCCTGGCCAACGCAGATTCATGATTCATCACTGAATACCACTCTTCATCCAGTCATCCCCAGTCCAAGACTGTCGTTTTTTTGCCCACTGAAACCTTGTTCTTTTCTGTTTAGATGATAATGATGTTTTTTTTTTGGTTTTTCTGTATGTAAATTTCTTTTTTTTTTGGCAATTTCTTAGTCTGGTCACAAACATTGACTCCACTTTCTGCACATTTGTTCCTCATTTGCTTTGTTGTGCATTTTCTGTTTTGAAGGCATATTACTTTAAGTTTTCTGTCTTGATGCTTTGAGGTCTTCCTTGGTTTACCAGTACGCTTCACTTCTACAGCCTTCTCATTTGATTTGTACTTAGTCCAGATTTTAGACACAGCTGTCTGGGAACAACCAACATCTTTTGCAATATTCCATGAAGATCAACCTTCTTTGAGAAGTTTAATAATCCTTTGAACTGACATCTCACCTATTGGAGCCATGAGTCATGTCAATCAGCTTATTCAACATCTTACTAAGATGTGCAAAGTACATGGTGATTCCATATAATTTTCCCCAGATGTGTGATTCCATATTTTTCCTCTGCTTGATCTGTAAAAACAGTTGTAATTGACTACCGTCATTCTTTTTATTTCTTTTTTTAAGTGTTTCTTACAGCCAGAAGGTTGGATTGTTAAATGAAAATAGTTTTGTGACATGTTTGTGTTTGAGTTTTTTTCTACACAATTAAACATTTGAATGAACATCTTCCAGGAGTGGCGATTTCATACTTTTTGCCAGGGATTGCATTCAGGTAATGTAATGTTGACAAGAGCAGCATTAAACATGATGACAACAATGTCTGTGGGTGCTTCTCAAATGAGATTGCCACTTTTCATAAGTTTCACATTTAAAAATATCTAGACATATCCAAGAAATGACACACTACATATAAATAATATTCTTTGTTGTCACTTTCTTCAGTATTAGGCAGGAATTGCGGTGATTCAAGTGCAAATGCTCATGTATTGTCGGCGTTTTGATTTTAGCAAATCAGTTCAAATGAAAACAGAGAGCGTGATTAAAATTTAGAAGCCACACAGATTATCATCCTTAGCATAGTGATCAGTGTTCCTTTTGATTTTTTTTTAAATATCCAGTAAGGTGCCACACATCACAAGTTTGACGACAATATTTAACACCATTATTTTTGTTTCCAAGTATTTTAGATGTTATGTGAGCAATAATAAAAATAGCTTGCTGTTATTATCTTTCTTCTGTGATCCAGGAAAATTTCTGTGGCCCAGGTTTCCACTTCCAAGAGAGGATTTATTGAGATGAAACTTCAGAACATACAAAGGAATCTTCATGATGATCAGCATAGCTATTAGCACCAAAATTTGAATAAGTGATTCCTCTGGACGTTATGAATCACAAACAAGACCCAAACAGTAGTGAAAATAAAGGACAGTTTGCAATCATGCCATTTTTGGCAAGATATGGGTTTACTCATCCTTTTTGTGAAAGAATTTATCCTTTTAATTACAACTTGAACTTAAAAATGTCATTATAAATATTCTGAAGAAGTGTACTGTAAATGCTGCAGTCATGTTTTAATAATTTGGCATCTGAGACAGAGCAATGCATGCTCCCCTCAATTCAGCTCAGAGTCAGTCTCTGGTGACTGTGGCGAGACCAAGATTTATGGTTTAAAAAAGTGAGTTGGCCTTAAAGCTCTTAGAAACAGTCACAGAAAGACAGATACAGACACACTTCTTCATAGACTGAATTAGACAGCACATTCCCAAAACAGTAATTGTTTCACTATTGCCTATGTACTTTGCCCATTATCCTTTTTCAAACGGCTAAACTGAGTTATGCTTGTTCATTCATTTCCCTGCTTCAGTTTGGTTGTATTAATCCATGTTCTCATTTCCTCTTCCCTTTTGAATGTATGCTTAATTCTGCTTGTCTATAGTCTATGGGCAATAGAGCATTTAGCCGCTCTGCTCCCAGGCTTTGGAACTCACTACCACCTGCCATCAGAAACATTGACTCCCTCACATTATTCAAATAAAAACTCAAAACCCACCTATTTAAGATGGCTTTTAATACTTAATTTGTATCTGCACTATTGTTGTGTTTATTTATTTTTTATATTACTTTTCTTTTTTTATTGCTCTTGTTTTACAGTTCGGTGTCCTTGAGTTGCCAGAAAGGCGCCTTTAAATGTATTATTATTATTTGTTTAGTCATTACACCTTAGTTAAATTCCACTTTTGTGCACATTTCACATAAGTGTTGAGTGTGATAACTGCTTGCATCAAAGTCACTTTAACAGCTGAGATTTTTGCAACATGGTCTAAGTTTAAACATCTGATTAAAAACAATTGTTTTTATGGGCCTCAAAAAATAACATTCTGAAAATACAATCAACGCTAAATGTACAGTAGACAAACTAGTTGGAATTGTAAACTTAATTCTGTTATGTAAAGCTCTTAAAAATAACTGATCAAAATATGTTTATTATTATAACAAGTAGCAATTAATTATTCATAATTCCATATAAAGTAATTTTGCTACAATAAATATACATGTAATAAAATTTAGATGTTTTGACTGTGATTTATGACACATTAGTATGTTAAATCATTTAACACACTGTGTTAACAGGAATAACACTAGAGTTTAAAATAACACAGATTGTGTTGTCCTTAACTAGAGGCAAAGTTGTGTTAAGAAATAACAGGTTGTGTTGTTTAACACAATTTAAGAATGTAATTACTATCTGCCTACAGAGCAGTAAAAACAAGCAAATGTTCAATAAAACAAAAGTAGATAGCAAATGGTTACAAAAAGAACACCAATAGCTTCTGCAAGAGTAATACAGGTATGCATTTACCTCCCAGACCAATGAGCATTTATTATTCTTCCTGGAGTCATCGTCTAAATCGTGATGCTCTAAAAGAAATAATATAAAAGTAAAAGATCAGTTTTTACATCACAGTTCACAAATGTCTGCATCTTCTGCAGCTATCTTATACCACCTTACCATCTCTCTTGGAATTTGGCTCATCCCATTTGATCCGAGTCAGCATCAATCGTTTAAACTTCTTCTGTGCTTTGGGTCCTAAATAGAGGAACTCGATGAATACAGACAGTAATTCTAATAATAATAATGATAATAATAATACCCAAAATTACCCATCTGTAGAGAAGATTTAACAAAAAATGACAACATTTGTCAGCGCATTAGCCTAGTGGTTAGTGCGCCGACATATGGTGCAGTAGCACGTCAGGGCCCCCCGAGTTTGAATCCCAGCTCGTGGACATTTCCCTACCCTATCCCCCTCTCTCTCTCTCTCCAACTTTGCTTCCTGTCTCAATACTGTCCTATCTAATAAAGGCAAAAAGGCCAAAAATAAATCTTTAAAAAAAAAAATAAAAAAATGACAACATTTGCTTACCTCCCTCCACGACTACGATGTTGACATCTTTGTGCAGTACCACAGTGCCAGTGAGGTACAGCTGGTTTGCATTGGCCTCCACTTTAAACTTCTTGGCTGGGTTGTGCAAATTTCGGATTCTGCAAAGCAAAGCAGAGCACTTCAGTAAACAATAGGGACATAATGGATCAGTTTACCAGTGATCTGTTCAGATCACAACCCACGGTTTAGCGCACACACGTGACCCGCTAATTAATAACTTTTTTTTTTACATATGGATTAATCCTAAATTTGTAACGATTGCAGTGAGACCACCTTCTGCATCATTCAAATCGCATGTATGAAAGCATTTTGGCTTCTCTGTAAAATATAATGATGATGAATAGTGAATAGCCACCTAAATGCTTTCTTAGGTTATTAAAGGGGTTTTTTGGCAATACTTGTTTAGCCTGCATTCAGTGTATAGCTGCACAATTTATCATTAAAAGAATGAGATCTCAATTCAAACCCCCACACATCTTAAATTATAAATGATCATGATTTGCATGTTTATAATTCCTTCAATGCCATGCATTCAAATCTGCATTTAATTGAGAAAGAGATTCAGATTTTACCCTTTTCAGTTAGTTACAAAATTACAATCAAGTACTGAGATAACGTTTATAGTTCAGATATAAACACTGATGTTTAATTTAATTTAAGATTAAAGTTTCTTGCAATTTGTCGCTCAAAAATAGAAGTTGTAGCACTTAGTTTAACTAAATAGGTGTCAATAACCAGCCATTAAAAAAATGTCACTGAATAGTTCTTCAAAAATAATACATCTAGTTAAGTTTTTATTGCGTTATTGAAACATTCATTGAAAATGAGAATAAAATATAAATGTGTTGCACAAGATTATGTTAAGAGTTATACATTGAGAATTATCTGCAACATTAGTGAAGAAGATTTTTTATAGTATTGTATATTTTCAATAGTTTTATTCAGCTAGTTATTTCTTGATTTTATTTTTATTATAATTACAGGTTCTTAGTTATGTTTGTTAAAACCAAAGGTTTTTTGCAGTTCTGTTTTTGTAATAAAATGGAAAGCAAATTACATTTGTATTCTCCCATATTTTGCCGATCTGAAAAATGGTCCAATCCGAAACTGCAATGTGATCTTTTGAGATTTGCGATCCATTACACCACTAGTAAACAACTTGATAACTTGGCATATTCAACAGCACATTTTGTTTTGCTGACTGAGGACATAATATGCATCAACCAAAATTAGTGGGCATGAATATCTGGGCTGGTACTACACGAAATGGATGGCCTCAAGATTGTAAGACTGGTTTGAGGACATTTTTATCAATTATACTACACTAATATCCAGCTTTCTCAGAGCTAGATCTGTGAACCGTTTTAAAGTGAAAACATTTTATTCCTGCTGTCTGTGTTTTTAATGTTAATCAAACAACAAATATGAAATTACTCCCTGGTCTTGATTGAATAGCTGTTGTAACTATTCAGTATAAATACAGTATCCAGTATTATATCATTCATTATATTATTCATGCATATTTCATATTTTTCCTTTTTTGATTTTAAGAAACTATTTTTTTATTATTATTTCAAGAAACTGGCAATGAAAAGTTACTTTTCTATTATTTTTTATATATAATATTATGGCATGCAATTACTTAGAACTATAAAATAAAGCATTTTTTAAACATTAATATTTGTGCATTATGATAATCATAACTAATAATAAAAAAAAAATATTTTTTTTATATAATTGACAATTACAATTTGTGTCAATCAAGCAGCCCTAGTTTTGTCTATGAATTATTCAGTGTATTAAGTATGGAAGATATTATCAGATGTGTCATGTACCTGTAAACAGCAATATGAACTCCATGACTCAAATCCTCCTTAAGTTTTTTCACCTTCTTCTCTTTCCTTTGTTCTGCTGTGAGTTTGCGTGCTGCATTTGCCTCCTCATGTGCCCTTAACACAGATGATAACAAATTACACTATGCAAAATACATACATTTGAAATCCTTTTTAAATTTTTAAGTGAATTTGTGCAGGTTTGGCATTTACAACAAATGTTTTTGTTAATAATAATATTTTTTATGGTAATAGTAATCAGAATATGCCATGAAACATCAAGATCAGTCCACAACTAATTCTTTCTATAATACTATACTATAATACTAGTAGCATGTGGCAAATATTATATTTTCAACAACATTTTCTCATTGTATTGTATTAGAGCTTTGATAACAACTCACTTCTGCCTCTTTGCCATTTGTGCTCTAACATGGGCCTCCACTTTAGTGGGGTCCTGCACAGCTTCAGTGCCCAAAACCCTCATCAGATTGGAGATCCGCACTGCAACCAAACAAAGCAAACATTACATAGACAACAAAATTATATCCCAAAAAAAATTCAAAATTCAATAGGTGCCCCCAAACCAATGGTTGGCATATTAAATTCATTTTGGTGATGTACCTTTGGGTTCAGGTGGAGGCATAAGTCCTAATCTGACTTTTTCCTGCACCTCTTTCTGGCCTTCTCTGCGAGTTTGTCTCCTCAACTTCTTCTGTTCTTTCTTAGTCAAATACACACCAAGAGTAACTGGCTTGTCGGTATCCACTGAATGAATGAAAAAAAAAAGAAAAAGCAAAGTTTAGACAAAAATGGGAATCACAGAGTTATTTCAATTTAAAAATTTAACCAATTTCTCTCTGCTGGAGGTTTTAATACTGAATGAATGAATACCTGGTGGAGCCATCTGAGTTGGATGTTCAACTAGGTTAGTGACTCCATGCATGTCCACCTCATCTAAATTTGTATGTGCAGATCTTAAAAAAAAAATGAAAAAAAAAATTTTTTTTTTACTTGTTAATAGTTAAAATGAATTTAAAAATACCACTGCATGACAGAGACAACTTCAATTTTTAATTGAGTCAAATATAGTTTTGGAACAGCATGATTTCAAAAAGGGCTACGCATTTTTTGGAAAATATCAAATTGTTTTAATTGAAATCCAATTACTTTTTAACTATGTAAATACAACCAATATGTATGTGTGTGTTAGGGCTACACGATATAGGAGAAAGCTGATATCAGCCAGCCCTAACATGTGTAATCATCATTTTAAATGCATTGTGTATGTGTGTTTCACAAAAAACTAAAGCAGATCTATAATTCTCATATGGTAATAGTTTTGATCATATGATTTTAAGAATTAGCAAATCATCAGCTAATTTATTTGGTTAGCAATAACTTTAAATTAAATCGTAAATCAATTAAATCTTTATGACAAAAAAAATGCATATGATTACTCTGGCTAGGGAGACAACATCACTTCACTGCACTCTGTCAAACAGTCAGACATGTACTCTCAGATACATATGTGTTTTTATTTATAGTATATTTATAGTGTTTTTATTTGTAGTATTTATTTATATTGCATTCACATTTCAGTTTTTTTGTGATTAGATTGCAACATTTCAAATCACACTTCCAACTCAAGTTCAATTAATCACTCAGCCCTAACTGCAAGTAAATACATTTTGTCACTGTATTAAAACTACTTTATCAAAACTTTTTTCCTGAATTTTGTCAAGTACATTCAATAACAGTCTAGAGCAGATCAAAAGCTGTTGGCTCTTACAGTTCTATATGGAAAGGCAGTATGTACGAGTCCCACCACTCTATATGAGGAATCTCCCCCTCTCCCAGCTCCTTCTTTGGGGCAATAAGAGCCAGTTTAGTGGAGGCCTGTATTCCAGTCTTTTTGGCAGCCTGAGCAATCTCCATTTGTAATTTTTCCAGCTGAGCCTGGTGACAAAAGATAAAATTGATTTAAAAAATCAGAAATTAAGCCAATTGAATTTTTTTCATCAATACGATAGATTGCTGTTGCCTACTTTGGTGCGTATGCGCTGGGCTATCTTTTCAAAGCGCCCCTGTTCATGGAACCTAAAGCCTTTTTTAGGTTTCAGTGCAGGAGCAAGGGCCACACGTGGGTCAAAGTAGGATGTGGATTCTAGGTCATCGCTAGGCTTTTCTTTTAACTGTTGTCGAAACTGTTCCCTCTTCACAGCTCTGATGTTTGCTAAAGACAGAGGTAAAAAACAGAACATGAAGAAAAACAGACTTCTAATCAGTGAAATGTACCAGATTCATATTTCTGTGGTAGACTGTGGCACCTTTGAGAGTGGGCATACGATGTGTGAGCTCAATTTCTTTCCCACTGGCATCAACAGTTCGTCCTAGCTCATCCAAAATCAGAGGTGTTGGCTTTGTGATCTCGCGAGGTTCTACTTTACTTTAAAAAGATATAAGAAAATATTAACTTTAAATTATTTTTTGAGCTCAATTCCTTTTCGTAAAAACATATTATTTCTGATTATGTAGAAGAGAAAAAAAATTTGCCCTGGGCTTCCAAATTCTCTAATACTCACGGTGGTGCAATGCCCATGGCGTGCAGGTTGGCCAGCGCTACCAGATTATGTGGCCCAGTGTTTCCTACAGTAGCCAGAATTCCTGGTTTCATGGACAGTGTAGATTGGATCTTGGCCTGCAGCTCTGCTGCTTTACGTGCTTTTTCTATAGCATCATTCATGAAATTAGCAGCCTGAGAGGGAGCGATGGACTGGGTTGCACCCCCTGCTTGGTTCATAGATCGTGGAGTACTAGAGTCTGTCTGAGATGCACTTAATCTGGACTATAGGGAAGATAGAGAACATCATATCTCAGATAATGAATTGAAAAGAAAAAAAATAAAAGAATATCTTACCAGAAAGTAAATTCAATTTTAAATTCACATTTAACCAGTTTAATATAGAGAGGCATTGATAAGTACAAGCTAGCTAACCTTGGTGCTGTCTAACTTACCAAAAGCAGGCTGTGCTAGTAACAATTACAAAAATAATCCATTATACCAAAACAGAGTTAAAAGCACTTTTGCTTTGATTTGCTTAGAACAAATATATCCATCCTTGTTGAACTTGTAGATGTTAAGTTTTCTTGTTTGGGTATAGAAAATGGAATAAAATAAATTGAATTAGCCATCCTAGTACCCCAGGCACATAATGTTACAATTTTTCTAGAATAAATGAGCCAAACTGTTGCAAAACTGAAGTCACTTTTGAAATTTTCCTTACCATGGACATCCCTTACACTGGATACTACATGTATACTATACTATTTGTTGACGCAGTTATGCATGATGTATGCCTGTATATTGAACTTCTTTTTTAGATCATTAATTTCTTTCTTCAAAGTGCTGTAAGTTTAACCCTAATAATATCTGTCAGGAAAATTAACACTATAACCACCAAGGGGTACATTTTATCATTTTATATTTTTGGCTGGTTTTAAAATGTATATAAACAGACTTTTAATAAAACATTCAAGCGGAGGAAATCATTGACTTTAACTACAATTCTCTAATTTAATTGCCTGATGTTAAAAATGTTTTGATAAAACCAGATCAAAAAACAGGGCATTAATAAGCACAAACAAGGGTCAAATTTAACTGCTATATAATACCTAGATTTATGCACTGCTTATGTTTTCATTTTATACTTTGCAGCCTAGGCAACGCATTTCACTCACTAAAATAAAGGTTATCATAAATTAATTAATAAAGTCACAATGAGCAAGACAAGGAAATTTGTAGAGGTATTAAAAGCACAAAATTCCATAAATGATAGTTTTATGGTGGTGAAATATGTGATGCATCCAGGTCACATTAGAATCTGACAGCTGATCCAGAGCACCCGAGACACTACACATGATCAAATTTAGATGTTTTGGGCAACTAACGAATGTTTCAATGTTATTGGAGTTGTTCTCTTATTTAAACTATAAATTACAATACTAAACAATGCATAATTATTTAGGGGATGCTGTGCGTTTGAATTTGGTATTACATCATATATCATATGCAGTGATACATTATTCTCAAAAATAATAGTGTCAAAATAATGCTTAGATGTACAATGTGCCTTGGCGGTTCTATTGTTAATCGTACAACATATCTCAGGTTTAGATTTTTTTGCCTTGTACTTTTTTTATGACACCTTAGCAGCTTCTACAAACAAACAAATAGGTACAAGTCAGTCATTATAAATCAGGCATTTACCTGCGAAGAGGGGGTAGGAGCCACAAAACTTAGTTGTTTCTTTCTCTCCTCAATCTGTCGTGTGGCTGCTTCCATCATTTGCTTTATCTGAAGACAGAAATTTATACATGGTATTAAAATCTTGTGTAGGCAGTACATAAAAGAAAGTGTTTGTTTATTGCCATATTAGCAACAACAACAACAACAAAAAGTATAATTCATCAAGTGATGTAAAGTATTTATTTTTAAACTTGAGGAACTTTTTTAGTTCAGGGATTGGGCTAAATCACTTGTACAACTGAAAATCATACATTTGACAAAAACAAAACAATAATAATAAAAACTTTTTATAAATAAAAAAATTAATCTAGAACAGTGTTTCTCAACCATGTTCCTGGAGGACCACCAACACTGTATGTATTTTTTTAAGGTTTTTCAGTCTCTGCTAATGAGCTGATGATCTAAATCAGGTGTGTTTGGTTAAGGAGACCTAGAAAAAAAGGTGCAGAGCTGCTGCGCCTCAAAGAACGTGGTTGAGAAACACTGATCTAGAAGCTATAAAAAATAAATAGAAAAAGGTAAAAACCAGTATATGGTCAAAACTTAAGAATACTGTGGCTTAGGAGCACCACTCATTTGTGGTGTCACCATAAAACCACGCGTTTCTGTTCTTTAACAGATCATTTCATTTGTCTTACTGAATGTGGTCTGAACAGAAATAAAGTATTCACATGCTATATTGCTGCCTGTCAGTTTAAGTACAGGAGATACAATATTGACAGATATTGCAATGAAAACAACAAATGCTAAATATTCACTGACAATTTCACCAAAATAAGTACAAACTTTGTATTTTGTAAATAGTATCCAGAATTACTTAAACCAACCTCTTTTTACCTCCAATTTAACATTGTTACGTTAAAGTACTAAAAATCAATCCAACAATTCAATGCTCATAATAACTAGATTTGACAACATGGTGAAACGCAGACAATTGCACTCACGTTCTTGCTGCCAGTCAATTACATTTTCATTCAAGTTCATTTTATTTTTTAACATGCAAAATTTACTTCTAGCTGGATTTGGGCCTGAATGCGCTACATCTTTCCTTTCCCATCATTTTTTTCCAATTAAAAGAAATCTGTTGGAGCAATAGAAAACTTTTAATCCCTGATTAAAACTATTTTGAATGTTTATCCTATTGATTGATTATTTGAATAAATAACAGGCAGATCAATTGTTTGTAAAACAAATTTTTCATTGTTGTAGCCCTACTAATGCTCTTTAAAGTGAGTATGCATTGGGGGTGAAACAATATTCAAACCAAGGAGAAATAGAGAAAAAATAATAATAATAGTAACAATTATAGGAAAAAATAATAGGAAAAAAATAAATAAATCACCGCAATGCTAACCCACTCCCTAACAGGTAACCGTGTTTCCACGTCTCTGTTTTCAAGTGTCAAAATATCCATAGTATACGCCATAGGACACCATGTATAACCGTAGCAAAAGTTCAGTGTTTTTTTTTATTTTTTATAAGAAGCTGTGCAAGCACCGTCTCAATGTGACAAGCATTTCCCCATAGTGAGTCTAAATAAGAAGTGCAGTAATGTTAGTGGTTGAGCAATATGAGAATTAGTACATTTTAAAGATATTTTCTCATTTTATTTTTTCTGTTAATGTAACAGCAGCATAAAACTTTATACACAAAAGAGCAGCAAAAAAGAGCAGGACATGATGAGGAACTAAAAATGTGAAACTTAAGCTATAGTAACTCCTTAATCATAGTAGTGATCGAGGAAAAAACTCATCTCACTGAGAGCATCTTTGCTGCTGTCGAATGCATGTGTATGCATAGAAATGTTTTTTTGGTCAGTATTGACATAAACACAATTACAGTATAATTAAAGTCAAAGTTCGGCAGCCTATATCCATACACAAGGTCTTAAAATGTAGCTATTTATGCTTCTATTAATCAAACAGCGCACACACACACAAAAGATTTATATTCATGTACAGTGGGTAAAAATTGAAAACACTTTTCTAAAAGTTCTGACAACAGATGTCAGTTATGACTAAACTAATTCATACATACAAAGACAAGAAAACTAATTAGTTTAGAAATTAAGTTGTGTAATAAAATTAAACCACAGGGAAAAAAGCACTGAACACATGAAGAAAGATGCAAAAAGGAATGTAAAGCCCAAAAAGCAGCTGAAATCTCTCAGTTATTAGAAAGCAACCTTGCGCTTGGTTATTGTAAATTAATATTAGCTGCTTCAGTCCAAACACCTGCATTACCAGATGATGAAGATGGAACCAGGCTGGACATTTCAGCAGGACATGATCCAAAACACTGCCAAGAAAACACTCGACTGGTTTAAAAAAATATATAAACATCTGCTAGATAGGCCCGGCCAATCAACTGGCTGTAAAATATGTACCAAAAATAAATGAGAGACAAAAAACCATCAAGATTTTTTTGACTCTGTTGGCCTTTTATACAAAGTATTAACTACAAATCAACAGTACTTTTCCCTTTGTGTCATTCTGCTACACAACAAATTGTTCAGATTTTTGGGTTTTTGTTTTATTTGTATTTTCAAGCTGTTTGTGTTTTCAATTTTATGTCAACAGCTCCTTTAGAAATATATTTACCAGAAAAAAATCATGATGTGTTAAATACTTATTTTAACTGGTGTAAGTACATGCAAATAGCATTTTAAGTTAATAATAGCAATTATTAAAAATAAAATAATTAAAACATTGCCACACCGCAAGACCTGTCACCTCAGCAAACACCTAGTACGACTGTTACCTGAATCTTAGTGAGCATGCCAGGACTCTCAGTAGGGGGACCAGGTAAAACAACTGGTTCTTCCACCTCCTCAAAGCGGGGCACCCTCTTCTTTTTTACTGCTGATTCCACACTGACTACATCTTTTACCCCTTCCATCTCATCTCCAAACACTTCCTAAACAAAAAGGGTAAAAAAAGAAGTCAGAATTTTTTTTGTAACTTCTACTTTAAGTATCAGATTCCGAAAAGAACGTTTAACAAATGTTCCTTCATACACAGACATTGAAGGCTCAAAAATGTATACTTTTAGCTCTCTTTTGCGGTTTTTCTCTCCACCTCCTTTACTTCCACGAGAGTTTCTGCTTTCCTCGAGAGCTTCAAATAGACGCTCAACGAAACTGCTCGCCGAATCATCAAGAAATGGTCTTAGCTGGTCTAAAAAAAGAAAGAAAAAAAAGAGAGAGGTCATTAAAAGGGTTCACATGCATGTTCTAAAAGGCACAATAAACAATGTTTGCAGCTAGAGGGCATACATTCATAACAAACAAAAGAGCAGTGTGATAACGCCATGATTGCGTGGAATCATGAGAGTTGTCTTCATTATATACTATGGGACTTGTTTTCAAGACTTATTATCATAATCTGAAGTAGAATTACGTGAACAAATCTTTTATTAAAATAATTCAAATCAAGGGCGGATGATATAATTGGCACAATGACACAGCCCATGTCCTTTGTTAAAATTGCTTCTCTGGATTTGAACATTCTTTAAAACATGAAATGCGATAATGCAAGTACACAAATCTGCAAAATATTTAACACTGTTCTAATGTTCTTTGTATATTGTAATAAAAAAAAATCTTCCATATAGTGATTAAGTTCTGCATCTTTATGAAAGCAACTCAAAAGTAATACAGCAGTCACAAATTACATTAATAATACAGTGATATTGTAAGGTAAATAATTACTTTTAAGCAACAGTAACTAATCTTTTATGTAGTACACTTTGGGAGTATTTTACACAACACCACTGACATTAACGGCAAGGTTGTTACCGTTTTGTAGGTATTAGGGTAAAATGATGCCACCTCTGTTAATTTGTTTATAGATTTTGGACATCTTGTACTAGATTCCCATGGTGAGAAATTACATTTTTACCTAACAAAGCAAAACAGAGTCTCTTCTTGTCTAAATCCAAAAAAGTTTACAAAAAATTATTTTTTTTTTTAAGTATCAACCATTTTGAGTAGGGTCTGTAATTTTGAGTACAGCCGCAAGTTGTGGAGGCTTCCACACTTGACACGCTCGCCATTGTACTGTTATTTGCAACCACAGGGGGTGACGCTGAGTAGACTAACTGTCATGACAAAACAAATGATGAAGTCAGCGAGTTGCATGGTGGTGTTGTTAAATGAATAATTAAAATATATAAAATAAATAGGTTTTGGATAAATTTAGAGAGAACTCATGCAAACATTTGGTGAAAATGTTCTGTTAAGTATTTTCGCCATCCTGCCAACAACATCTCACTGTGACATCTCGCATGGTTAAATGGGATCTCAATACCTCTAACTTACTACAAGTTACGCCCCCGTCTTGCAGTCTGCAGACAAATACACTTGACCATTTTATCTGAAAATACTGTAATATTATAGTTAGCCATTAGATGGGGTCAAAAGACAAAAACAACCCTCTTCTAGTCTTATAACTAGAATGTTTAAATCTTTATTTATAACTGTTGTTAAGAAGCATTACATTCTTAAACACTAAAATAATTTGAATAATTATTGAATATATTTTTGTTAATTTATTCAAACAAATTTGCACAATTACTCTATTCAATGCCACAACCCTTCAGAAATCATTCTGATTTGCTGATTTGGTGATCAAGAAATATTTCTTGTATTATTGTGATGACAGATAATTCTTTTTCTTTTAAAAATACTTTCATTCATTAAGGACACATTAAATAGATAAAAACCTAAAGCAAAAGTGTGTTATAAATAAAATTAATTTAAATGCTGGTATTTTGAATTACATTTCTATTCTTATTAAAGTGACTCCTTACTGAACCAACTGAAACAGAACCCGTATTCTGCTGATCTAAACTGAGTTTTGTTGGTTTCACATGTTGTGACAACTGTATCGTTCCTATCACAGAAGCTTTGCAGGTAATATCATGTTCTGTAAAAATACACAAACACTGGAAATAAAGAGAATCTTTAATGAGTGGTGTCAGTAAAAGAGTCTCAAAGGACTGACATATTTGTACATCTTTGTAGCTACATTATTGGAAAACACATGGCTAAAAACATACGCATTACATGACACGACTTATTAAATTTTTTTGAGATGGTTTCATTTCTTAGCTTTTTTTCATTTTTCTTTTTATATTTGTTAAACTTGTTTGTTAAAGGCCGTATTGTTACTTATCATTTTAATGCAACATTGGACCAGTTGCATCTTAATTTGCCATGCAAATGAAATAATCATGTTGTTAATTCCAATCATGATGTTATTGTTGATTCATGTGAAATTGTGAATGTAACAATATCACCTTGAAATAACTGTATTATTGTAATACTGTATTGTTTAAAATAATAATTATTATTTTAAAATATTTAAAAACTAATTTTCTTCATTGAGTTGTCTAATTCCCAACATAAATACATGCTGTGCTACAGCCTGAAGTGTCAATAAACAACTGGGCATATTAACTGCAGATAATTTGTTATTAATGATGATAACAATAATAATAATAATATATAATAGTACTTTCATTCAACTTACACTAAATTAAGATAGGGCTAACACAAAATAAGTGAGTCAAATATTATTATTTTTTTTAAATCACCATAGGCTGGTTTTTAGGCCCTGGTTTAATTCAAAAGTTAAGTTCCATTACGTTTTTTGTTTGAGGGCAAAAAAAAGTTAGAAAAGGCTGTGACGATATTGTTCTCAAACACTTCAACACCCTTGTACTGCAGTAGGCAGAGTTGTAAATGTGTCATGCTTCACAACACAATGATGATGGCTAAAAGAAAAGCATTAGAACCATTTTATTTACTTTGATTTAGTTTTAACATTACTTGTTAGACTTGTTTGGTTATTTAATTTTTTGAACACCATAAAGGCATGGTAAATGGGATGGCAGTACACCAAAAGAAAGTGGGTCAATTGTTGACCACATCATACTTCTTAGTCGGAAGATTCTTGTTTTTTCGAACAAATTTTGTTTGATAAAATCAGATATGATAATTTGTATCCTAATTTATTTTCATATTTTGTTGGTCAATTATTAATGAAATTAACAAGAAGATTAAATAAATTAGTGGAATGAAGTGTGCTTAAATCAAAGCCCACTACCATGCTTTCACGAACAGATCAAATGGCGTCAGTTTCATATACTGGCAACCAGCCATCTCTACAAAAACACCACCATATCTTTGTTTTCTGTTTGCCACAGACAGACACCAAATGGCACAGTGGGTGCATGTTCTCTCATAGAACAGATATGGCCCATCGATTTGGGGTTCTTGACCAATATATGGCCCCTATGAGTCTTTAAAATATATCTGCAAGCAATTGTACAGGTGCGGATACATCTGTACCATGAAATGAAAAACAAATGGAAAGTAAGAATTTGCACATCAAAGGCGGCAAAGTTCCAGAACACACCCACCGATTGCATAATCACTATAGACCAATGGCAGCTTAAAGGTGTTTAGGAGCCAAACTCTACCCCGGATATTATTTAAAATGACAGAATTTCAGTTCATTTTTGTTTGGAGTATACCAAGGTCTTAAGCTGATATCTCTGAAGTTCTCATTGAACTAATTTAAGCTAGCCATACTGAGCTAGTAAACATCAATTTCTACCTGCTGTTATTTATTACACCTAAATTACATACAAGGAAAACATCTTACCTATGGTTTTTCTTTTGTCCAAGCCCTTTCCCACACAATGCAATGCTGCTGTGACCACAGTGGGTTCAGAAAAGCCAAGGACCTTCTTTACAGTGCGTTCCACCCATGGCCTCAATTCATCAACCTCACGTTTAGGCAGTGACATCCTGGAGGAAAATCTAAGAAGCAAACAAACAAAACAAAACTGTGCAATGTGTGATAACTATACACTTTTGAAAGCTCCAATCTAACCAGATGATATTAACAAAAAAGTGTAGGTTCAGCCATCCTAAATTCTCCTTTTTAACACTGGACTCTCCATTTCCAAGATCAGTTGTTTTATGTCTGGATGAGTATTTTAGAGAATACACACAAAAATATTAAATATTTTTATAAAACATTTTTTATTGTAAAAAAAAAACCCACTAGAAATTTAACATGAAATTACACTTTTTTTTTTTTTTTACATTTTAACTCCCCCCCGAAGCATTCAAATTCAGTGTAACAAGTAAATGTATTTTTATGGGCTAAGGCAAATAAAAACATGTATTCCACATACAAAAATACACATATACACATATCAATCAATTAACCAGTAGCGTGAGAGGTATTTGCTTGTGCCATTGTATGGTTTTGTTTCAAATATTGTAAACAGATCCCACATTTTATGGTACTCCTTTAATTTGCCCTTTATAATGTAGGTGATTCTTTCCAATGCAACGTAATGTGTTAAATCTTTACTCCAGTGGTTAATGGATTGACTTTCTACTAAAAAATATTTCTAATTAAATAATACCTCAGAAGCAATGAAATTACTTATAGGTTACTTATAATAATTCTAAGTAGGGTAGTGCAATGTATCATTTCAGCATCGTTGTCACAATGTGTGCATCTGCAATGGTCACATTCACAGGATCTACGATGTTGAGTTTGTATTATATCCGATCAGCACCCCAGTTCAGAATACATATAATTTGTGGAGTCACTGCAGAGTTTAGCCATAAAGGAGTGGGAGTGAACAGTTTATAATTTGAGTGCATTTTAAAGGCAAGGGAGTTTAAAAAACTCGGGCCCAGATAATAATAATAATAATAATAATAATAATAATAATAATACAATTTTTAACTTCAATAAAGCTTTGTTTTACTGAACTATTTATACTATGAAGATGACTATACAGTGTTATTTCACATTACATTTGATTATTCAATTTCTGTACCTGAATACGGTTTGAAAACTTTAAAGCACTGCTTACTACACTTTTATCTTTGCTCTATTGTATTAATTTGTGCTTGTAATTGGTTTATTATATTTTCTGTATGACTCAACGCCCTACATAATCATCCCAAATCCCAAAATTATACACATTTTTACTACTAAAATTCTATGACTTTTCCAAGACTTTTCCAGAACTTTCCAGTACATTTTTTATGATGTAATGTTTCATGTAATGTCTACATTTACATGATAAATAATAAGAAAAACAATGACGTTCAAATTTAATACAGCATGTCATCGAAAACGCAACAATTAATTTTGTTTAAAATAGTTTTTATATCTATGTAAAATTGATTTTGATAATGCTTAAACAGAACTAACAATGTGAGAGCAAGTTTTTAGCCAAGGACAGAAAAGAAGACAACTAACCTATATTCAAGTTAGAGCTGCACAATATATCATTTCAGCATCGATATCGCAATGTGTGCATCCGCAAAAGTCACATTGTAGGATATGCCATGTTGGGGTTATAGTTAATAGAGTTTAATCATAATGGAGTAAAAGTTTATCATCAGCATGCATTTTTAAAGAGATAGTTCACCTAAAAATTACTTACCATTTTCATTACCCCCTTCACTTGTTTCAAACATTTATCAGTTTTCTTTTCTTTTTTTTTTAAATGAACACAAAAATAATATAATAACTTCTATAGTATTGAAACAAGTGTGAGTAAATAGTGAGTACATTTTAATCTTTGAGTAAAACTGTCCCTTTAAGGCCTGTGACTGTGTAAACATTTCAATATTTCAAATTTTAAAACATCCAGCCATAACAATTTTTTTGTCATGTAACTTTAATAAAGATTACAAAATATACAATGGAGATTTTGCAGTGTTGATTATTTAATATCTGTATCAGAATAGTGAATACCTGAAAACTATCATTCACTTTTATCTTTACTATATTTTATATTTATCTATGCTTGTAATTTATTTGTTATATATTATTCAAGCTTTACTCCAATCAATCCAAATAAACATGTTAAATCATCTGATGAAATTGTATTCACATCACAGAAATGCAAAATATTGTAATGTCAGATTTTTCCAATATCGTGGAGCACTAATTCAAGTTTACACATATTTGTTAAACTAATTTCTATGACTTTTCCAAATCTTTGTGGGTTTTTCTGATTTTCAAAAACTTTTCCAGGCCTGGAAAATGCTATGTCAAAATTCCATGACTTTTCCAGGTTTTTTATGACCGTATAAATACTGCCAATCAATCTAAATTAAAGAGCTATTTAAGTAATTTGGTAACATTATATTCATATAGCAATAAACATAATAGAACATTATGGCAATGTCAGATTTTTTCAATATCGTGCCTGCAAATTGTGTGCATGTTACACTTTTCCCCCCTAAGTTATTGTGCTCAAGAGTTGATGATTTGAACAAAATTTATACAAACAACTATAACATTTCATTAGAACATTATTTGCAACTCTAACATTTTGTCGTAAATTACTATTACTACTATGAGAATGTTTTAAAAAGCAAACCAACTGAATCCCAATAAACAAAACTCACCTCTGTAACTCTCCAGATGGTTCACGGCGATCTACGAAGCTTTCTCGTTAATAATTAAACTTTCCGATTTAGTTTCCCCACCCAAAACAACCGTTGATAATAAAATAAGTTATTTTCATGAAGAGAGAAAACGTACAAATATGTATCTGGACTTCACTGCACCCACAGTGTTGGCTAAACGTTTTCCAACGAGTAAACGGAAACGGAAGTGTTTTTCTTCTTCTTCTTTCCTTTTTTTTTGGCGTGGTGCAATCTGGGTGCATATCGCCACCTGTTGTTACTGATATGCAGTCACAATGACTTCACAATACGTACTTCAATTTATGAACACTTATTTCAATTTATATGATTACTTGATGCTTCGCCCTGAAATATTATTATTTTTAAGTCACTTTACAAAAAAACTATTAGTTTTCATTTGCTTATTAGGAATTTATTTTTGCATGTTTCATTTCTTATAAGTGTTATTTTACTCTCTGTCTGTCTCTCTCTCTCTCTCTCTCTCTCTTTCTCTTTCTCTCAGTTCAAGTTCATGTGTATGAGATATTCATTCATTTTCTTTTCGGCTTAGCCCCTTTTATTAATTCGGGGTTGCCTTATCCAGCTCGTTTTACGCAGAAGATGCCCTTCCAGCTGCAACCCATCTCTGGGAAACATCCATACACACTCATATACACTAAGGACAAATTAGCCTACCCAATTCACCTGTACCACATGTCTTTGGACTGTGGGGGAAACCGGAGCACCCAAGGGAAACCCACGTGAACACAGGGAGAACCTGCAAACTCCACACAGAAACGCCAACTGACCCAGCTGAGGCTCGAACCAGCGACCTTCTTGCTGTGAGGCAACAGCACTACCTACTGCGCCACTGCATCGCTGTGTATTAGATATATAATATGATAACATCAAATTAATAAAATATACAGTAATAAGAAATAAATGACAAAAATTTAAGAAAAAAAAAAACAAAGTAAGCAGCTAAGCTCTACACCCGTGAGCTCCAACGTGATTTGAACACGCAAGCTTCTGATTTGGAGTCAGACGCACTAACATTGCGCCACGAGGTCCTGAGCAAAGCAGCTAACAGCTAGCTAGACGAAAGCATAAACTGAACACGAAGCCGGGAAACTGACTACCGTTGCACCATGAGGTCTTTATGACAGTCCTCAATGACAAGCTGGACACAAGCATAAGCTGAGCTCAAGACTTGTAGTTTGACTTGAAAGTGGCTTAATTTAAGCACACTTAAAAGGCGCACTTTCGCATTTTTAAAAACACTTGCTAAACTCAAGCAAAAGGACCTGGACATGATTTGAACTTGTGACCTTCGGATCTGGAGTCACATCCTGTCCACAATCGACAAGCCAGACACAAGCACAAAGCAAGCACAAGGCTGGGAATTTGACTTAAAAATTAGCTGAAAACATGCACTCCCTAGACGTGCCTTGCACATGTTTACAAACAATGGTAGCTCAATGCCTGTGACTGCAAGGGGATTTGAATAGACAAGCCACTGCTCTGGAGTTAGACGCATTACCTTTGCGCCACAACATGCTTTCTGAAGTGCTTCACAGCAAGCTTGCACGAGCGTAATCTGAGTTCAAGGCTAGGAGTTTTACATGAAAGTGGCTAAATCTAAGCACACCTAAAGGGTGACTTTCCCAACTTTACAAACAATTGCTAAACTCAATCAACGTGACTTGTGCATGTGATCTTCAGACCTGGAGACAGGCGCACTACCTTTTTTTGTCCCACAATGTCCTGACATGATTTGAACATGTAACCTTCTGACCAGGAGTCAGACGGGCTACCGTTGCGCCACAAGTTCCCACCCAGCACAGCTAACGACACGCAACATTCAGATGTAGAGCCAGACACAGTATTTTTGTGCCCCAAAAGGACCTCTCCACTGTCCTCAATGACAAACCAGACACAAACATAACGTAAGCACAAGGCTGGAAGTCTTGACTTAAAAGTGACTGATGTAAGCACTCCCAAAAGGGGCCATCCACTGCTTTTAAAAAATAAAAAAGCAACCCTAAAACCTGCGAACCTGACGTGATTTGAACACGCTGACGTCCGTCTGATCTGGAGTCGGACACGCTACCGATGCGCTCCAAGTTCCTGTCCGCCATACTTATTAGGAAGCAAGACACGAGCATAAACTGGGCACAAAACTGGGAGTTTGTCTTAACAGTGGCTAAAACTGAGCGCTTATATATTTTGCATTCCACAATATAAAAAATAAATTGATAAACTCATCATCGGTGATCCTGTCATGATTTAAACATGCTACCTTTCGAACTGGAGACCGACGCCACACAGTAACACTGCAAGGTCCTTTCCGGGGTCCCTATCGACAAGCTAGACAGGAGCATAAACTGGGCACAAAACTGGGAGTTTGTCTTAACAGTGGCTAAAACTGAGTTCTCATATATTTTGCATTCCACAACATAAAAAATAAATTGTAGTTCGGATCTGGAGTCACATCCTGTCCACAATCGACAAGCCAGACACAAGCACAAAGCAAGCACAAGGCTGGGAATTTGACTTAAAAATTAGCTGAAAACACACACTCCCTAGACGTGCCTTGCACATGTTTACAAACAATGGTAGCTCAATGCCTGTGACTGCAAGGGGATTTGAATAGACAAGCCACTGCTCTGGAGTTAGACGCATTACCTTTGCGCCACAACATGCTTTCCGAAGTGCTCCACAGCAAGCTTGCACGAGCGTAATCTGAGTTCAAGGCTAGGAGTTTTACATGAAAGTGGCTAAATCTAAGCACACCTAAAGGGTGACGCCCCAACATGATTTAAATGCACAAGCTTCAGATCTAGAGTCAAACAGACTACCTTTGCGGCACAAGGTCCATTCCAAACTCTTTAAAAGCAAGCTGGACACGGGCATAGTCTGAGCTCAAGGCTAGGAATTTAAAATAAAATTGGCTCGACGTAAGCACTCTTAAGAGGTGCCCTATACAAGCACTCCTAAAAGGCGCCTTTGACTACGTAAAACAGGTCAAGCCTAACACCTCTGAACCTGACGTGATTTGAACACGCAACCTTCTGATCTGGAGTCAGACACGCTACCATTGCGCCACAAGTTCCTACCTGGCACATCTAACGACAAGCAAGACACGAGCATGAACCGAGAACAAAAGCGGGCTTTGTCTTAACAGTGGCTGAAACTAAGCACTCATAAATGTTGCCGTCCACAACTTTAAAAACAAACAGCTAGACTCATCGTCTGGGGCACCGTCATGATTTGAACATGCAACCGCTTGAACTAGAGACAGGCGCACTACACCACAAGGTCATTTTCATAATCCTCATCGACAAGCTAGACGGGAGCATAAACTGAGCACAAGGCTTGGAATTTGACTTGAAAGTGAGCACAGCTTAAAGGTGCCTCCGACCACTTTGCAAACAATTGCTAGACTCAATCCTTGTGACCCTGAGGTAATTTAAACGTGCAACATTCAGATGTAGAGCCAGACACAGTATTTTTGAGCCCCACAAGGACCTGTCCACTGTCCTCAATGACAAACCAGACACAAACATAACGTAAGCACAAGGCTGGAAGTCTTGACTTAAAAATGACTGATGTAAGCACTCCCAAAAGGGGCCATCTACTGCTTTTAAAAAATAAAAAAGCAACCCTAACACCTGCGAACCTGACGTGATTTGAACACGCAGACGTCCGTCTGATCTGGAGTCAGACACGCTACCGGAAGCAAGACACGAGCATAAACTGGGCACAAAACTGGGAGTTTGTCTTAACAGTGGCTAAAACTGAGCGCTCATATATTTTGCATTCCACAACATAAAAAATAAATTGATAAACTCATCGTCAGTGATCCTGTCATGATTTAAACATGCTACCTTTCAAACTGGAGACAGACACCACACAGTAACACTTTTATAACAATTACAATATTAATAATAAGTCTAGATTATTTAAATAAGACACGTAAATTACATGAACCATTTCTTATGGTGTGTGAGTAATTCTTTAATTGTGAGCACTTTTAAGTTCTTTGATCATATATCCAAAAATATATATATAATTTTGTTCAAATTCCTCTTTCTTTGTCAAACTAATAATAAAACTTTCTTAAAAAAATGTACTACCTTTCTGTTATATATATTTTTCATATTATTCAACCTCCTTTTAGGTGTCAAACTGTCTTCACCTTGTCGCACACCCAGAGTTTTAAACTTCAACAATGAAAATGACATTTTAAAATATTATTTATCTGGTAACTATTAATTTATCTAAATTAAGCACTAGTGAAATAATTGTAATAATTTATAGTTATTAATGTGAGACTATTATCAATATAAATTTTTTATACAAAATATAGCTGTCGCACAGTATTAGTGTCATTTTCACCACAAAACTGTAATGTTGCTTTAAAAAGTTTGTGTGAAAAATTGTTTTGGCGGTTTCTATGAAAATGAATATGTATATGCACATGTTTAAGATGGAGGGAATCAAGGTAAATATTGCTTGATAAGGTAATACATTTATTCTAAATCATTACCAAAGATGCTGTACCTTCAAAGGTGTTTTTAAAAACCAAACAAAATTAAGGTATATAAGAGTATTTTGTGAACATGAAATGCTAGTTTCATTTCAAAGCTAATCAGGAAAGCTATCTTGAATTTTTCACATTTTTTGACATCATAATGCATAAATACACACAGCAAGACAGTGGTTTAATGAACTTGAAAGTGTGAAAGTTAAATATTATTGAGCACTTATTTGGTATTTTGGGGGAATGAGTCAGGAAATGTTTTCCTCCAGCAGCATCACGTAGTGACAGAAACACTATTCTGTGAGAACAACGACTCAAAATCCCTCTGGCCACTGTGCAGGACTTGTATCTGTCATTCCAGAGATGAACTGATGGTATGTTGTTCTCAAAAGGAGGCTTGACATCATACTGATGAAATATTCATTTATTTATTACATTTTTTGCTTAGTCCCTTTATTCATCAGGGGTCGCCACAGCGTAATGAACCACCAACTTATCCAGCATATGTTTTACGCAGTGCATGCCGTTCCAGCTGCATCCCATTACTGGGAAACACCCATACACTTTCATTCACACACACTACGGACAATTTAGTTTACCCAATTCCCCTATAGCGCATGTGTTTGGACAGCGGGGAAACCGGAGCACTCGGAGGAAACCCACGCCAACAAGGGGAGAACATGCAAACTCCACACAGAAATGCCAGCCAAGGCTCGAACCAGTGACCTTCTTGCTATGAGGTGACATCGGTGCCCACTGCGCCACCCCACTAATGAATTATTGTGCCCTAAAACCAGGCCTTTCAGTTACATTGTGTAACCCCTGTAGATGTGTAATACTTTTTATTTTTACATTTATTTATATAATATTTGAATAATAATCAGTTCTTCACAGTATGCACTGTTACTGTGCGTTCACACCCAAAGCAGCGAGAGCGTCAAAGGTCGCTCTGGCTGCCCTGATGACGATGCTGTCTGCCTTCAGCTCCGGCGGCGAGAGCGTCAAAATTCGCTACATTGATCTCTTATTTAAAAGAGCCGTTGCAGCATATCAGCAAATCACTTACATTCCCGCATAAAACATGCTTTCTAGCGTGAAGATGTTGCACATTAAATATCAAATTCATTTAACTACGGAAGATCTAGTTGCATGTGGTGTGGCTTTGCTCCACTTAATTATCCTATGTGTCCTTATGCCTGAAATATTCTGAAGCATACAGTTTTGTATTATCGCATGAGATTCCCGCTTTTTTAAAGAAAAAATATATATAACATTGATGCACATCAGTAACTCGCCAGTAACTTTTTAATGCTAGTTCCTGTAAGAAAAACATTGCAAATAATTGGAAATCTGGCGACCGTAATATTAAAACTCTTGGGAACAATTGTGGTCAGAACCAAAGTTCACAGATCTGTGTTTTCTGTACTCCTCTCAAGTGGTGGACTTCTACATTCTGATTGCTTGCCGCCGAACCGCGTTACAGCTTATTACCATAAAGTCTGCTTCTCACCGCCGGCTCCCATTGAAAATGAATGACTTCCGGCTACTTTGACGCTCTTGCCGCTTTCGGTGTGAACGTACGGTTACTGTTCATCTGTTAGACAAATCAGTTTTTTTTAGATCAATCTCAGACACATGCAAAAAATGTGTGTTTATGCTTAATAATTTTGAATATTGAGTTTAATAAGTGTTATTTATTTCCAAAAAATATCTAATGTTTCTCTACATTCACACTGATTCATTAGCTACGTTTCCATCCTCCTATTTTTATGCCCATTTTGGAAATGCACAAAAAAAACAGTTGATGGAAACACCAAGATGTGCATAAATTTGAAAAATGCACATAAAAAACATGCGCATAACTGAGTAGGGTAAACTTTTATAAGAAAAGATGCGCAATGGAAACAATTTTACCGTACAAATTCCAGTATGTGCATTTAAAAATGTCATGTGATTTTGTTATAAGTGTTGTGATGTGATGATAAAAATGTGGGTGAATGGACAAACCAGCAGGCTAAGCACATTGTAAAATATCTGAAATGTTGTTTTGGTCATTCTAAAACACCTTAACTATTTTAGTGTTATTATATTATTAATTACCTGCAGAATCAATAGCGTCTGTGCTCCACATTAATTCACATTTTTGGATGGAAACATAGCTATTGTCATTTACAAAACACCCTGTCATTTCCACCACCACCCTGTCATTTCCATCTCCACACACATTTTTTTTAAATATTTTAAAAGTTCTCATCACACATTAAAAATGTATTCGCAACTTATGAGTTCATGCACTATTTAATATACAAATCAAATTGAATTTATTTATTTTCTAATAAGCTCTTAACCAAATTAATATTACATTTTAGAGTGTGACAGGTGTACAGTTCAGCATTTGGTCCTAAGGGACTAATTTATTTTATTGACAAATGTATAAATATTGTATACATTGTGAAAAGATTGGTTAAACCAGACACAAAAATGATTTTAGACTATTTTTGACTTCCATAATTTATTTCATTTTGAAATAAAAGCTGTATATTGAGATGTGGTGGAAAAGACATTTGTTCATTTCACGATGGAAAAAATGTTAAAGGGTCACAAAACAGCAAAACACATTTTTTGATCTGTTGACAGTCATATATGTGTCCCACACTGCTATAAACACTATTAGGACACATATATTTAACTAAAAAGTG
>CAIGQZ010002445.1:11924740-11937002 GCA_903798205.1 Danio tinwini
TAATTATTTAAAGGTGCAGTATGTAAGTTTGACACCCAGTGGTTGAACTAGGTATTGCACTCCTGGATCAAAATAAACGCAAGAGCAGCTTGCCAGTTTGAGTACAGGAGCGAGTGATTTAAAATGTGTTCTAAATAAAAGCAACAACAAGCGATAGAGGGAATATTTTTGGTTCTATGGTTCTAACCAACACCTTGAATTGATATATTAGAAACGGCTTCTATTTCTCACAGCTGAACAACAGAAACCTATGACAGTGATCACCTCAGGTAAACCTTGTGTGCTTCAGTACTAAATGCTAACAATGTGAGTTTGAATGCATTTTACATGACATGTATTGCATATATTTAAAGCAGAAATTTCAACTCAGATCTTGAAAATACAATAAACTGTTTGAAATTGAACTTTAGAACTAAACACATATGAGTGATTCAGCATCTGCATTTAATGATGTTAAACAGGGTTAACATGTATTAAACAGATTCTAAACCTTACTGTTTCATGAGTGAGTGCATATTCTGTGCTTCTGAATAGCTGTATTTACATTTCTGTCATGTTTCGTCTGGTGCAAACAGCCAAACTGCTCATCACTGCCAATCTCGTCACAATGCGTGTTATTAGGACACGCGGTTATAATGTAACCTGCTCATGTTCATAATATTTATGTCATTTGCTTAATAATAACTTCATGTGGAACTGAATCTGTCTCATTTTGACAAAGACAGCATTCTGGCATGAAACAACCATTTTCAAAGCAGAATATCTGACTTCAGCATTGTTTTTCAGTTAAACATGTATGTTCACTTAGGATGTTTTTTAAATATCTGCACACATATTATGGTATTTTTATGTTTTAGAAGAGTCAAAAACTTACATACAGCACCTTTAATAAATTAAAGTTTCACTATAGCTCTTCAGTTAAATGACTTCCTTTTTCCTAAGAAAATAAACCCAGTTCACCGTTCAATTTAAATAAAATAAAAATGCAATTCAATTATTTTACACAATAACATTTGTGCTATTTTTTTCCCAAAACACTTCAAATAAAATAACAAAACAAATTCAGCGACAATTTCTTAATTGAATATTCAACAGAACCAATGTAGCTCCTTGACAATAAATGGTGCTTGGCAGAGATATCCCAAAATATGAAAGAAGTTTACTATTCTCTATACTTCTTCTTGGTGTCCGTTTAGAAACAAATCTCAGCTCCATGGAATGAAAAACTTTAGCAAAATCCATTTATTCGCATCAGTATTAGGGAAAATTAAGAGTGTGTGGACTGTGAAACTTGTAGTGTATGTGTGAGAATACCACTTTTTCAAAGGGGAATCATTGACCAGGTTCGCTAAACACAGGGTTAGCTGGCCAGTTTCCACCAACTTCAACTTTTTACAGGAAGCGTAAACAACTAACTCCAGCACTCCACTCAATTCCTCATCCAGAATCGCAACAGACGATAGATCTCAGGAGCAGCAGATAAAATAAAATAAAAGAGAACAGGAGGAAAAGGGAAAAAAACAAGGTGAAAAATCTGCATTAATCACACATGAATTCTCATTTCAACCATTAACATATAAATGGGTACATTTCAACTACAATAAATGCAATAAAAAATACATTCACACACATATTCAATTCATCTTTATTTGTATAGCGCTTATACAATGTAGATTGTGTCAAAGCAGCTTCACATAGAAGATTATAGTGAATTGAAACAGTGTCAGTTCAGTTTTCAGAGTTTGACAGCGGCGAGGAAAAAACTTCACCAATTGGCAAAAGTAAAGATTTAAAAAACCTTGAGAGAAACCTGGCTCAGTTGGACCTGACCATTTCTCCTATGGCCAAACTTCTTGTGCAGAGCTGCAGTCTAGGCGCAGGAAGCTGGACCTCAGCGAAGACTCGTCTGTCCCTGGGACATCACAGAAATCAGTCTCATGCTCTCCACTCCACAATGGCATCACAGCAGCTGCTCAGGGTACGGCCTGTTCCAGGATGATGAAAACCTTGGGATCATCTTGTCGCTGATCTTTGATCGCATCAGTGGTGCTGCATAGTCTGAGGGCTTCGGGATGAGTACCCCCAGGTAGAAAATACAGAATAAAGAGCATAATTAGCTTAGCTGCTGTTCATACACTATGTAGCTGCTGTTCATAGTGTATATAAACAAGAAGCAAAAACCAGCGTGAGGCACATCATGCGTCATACTGCTATGTAATTCACTGAGTGTATGCTTTGCTAAAAAGATAGGTCTTTAATCTAGTTTTGAAGTGAGAGAGAGCGTGTCTGGGCCTCGAACATTATCAGGAAGGCTATTCCAGAGTTTAGGGGCCATAAATGAGAAGGCTCGACCTCCTTTACTCGATTTTGCTATTCTAGGTACTACCCGACACCCTGAGTTTTGAGATCTTAAAGAGCGGGTTGGATCGTAGCGAGACAGGAGGTTGGTTAGATAAACAGGAGCTAGATTATTTAAGGCTTTAAAGGTAAGAAGGAATATTTTGTAATCAATACAAAACTTAATAGGCAGCCAGTGTAAGGAGCATAAAATTGGGGTGATATGATCATATTTTCTAGACCTGGTAAGAACTCTGGCAGCTGCATTTTGTACTAGCTGAAGTTTGTTAATAGAGGATGCTGGGCAACCAGCAAACAGAGCATTACATTAGTCCAGCCTAGAAGTCATAAAAGCATGAACTATCTTTCTTGCATCTGATATGGATAGCATACTTCACAATTTAGCGATATTTCTCAGATAAAAGAAGGCAGTTTCTGTCACATGGGATATATGATTTTCAAAAGTTAAATTGCTGTCTAATATGACACCCAGATCTTTCATAATAGAGCTAACGCTAACTTTGTATCCCTCTAACTGCAGGTTGAGTTGTGAAATCTGCTGTGTACAGGATTTAGGCCCAATAAATAATAATTCTGTTTTGTCTGAGTTTAAGAGAAGAAAATTGTTGGTCATCCAGTCTTTAACATATTTAATACACTCAGTTAGCTTAGACAGTTCAGGCATCTCATCAGGTTTAGTTGAAATGTATAATCGAGTATCATCTGCATAGCAGTGAAAGCTGATACCATGTCTTCTAATAATGTCTCCCAGGGGGAAGCATGTATATTGTAAACAGCAAAAGGCCTAAAACTGATCCTTGAGGGACCCCGTACTTTACTATCCTGACTTGTAAAAGATCTGGCCATTAATAGTCACAAACTGCTAACGATCAGCTAAGTATGACCTAAACCATTGAAGAGCCTGTCCTTGGGCACCTGTAGAATATAAGCGGTCTATGAGAATATTGTAGTCAATGGTGTTAAATGCGGCACTAATATCAAGCAAAACTAATAGCAAGATGCACCCTTGGTCAGCAGCTAAGAGTAAATCATTGTTTATTTTTACTAATGCGGTTTCTGTACTGTGATGAGGCCTGAAACCTGACTGAAACACTTCAAAATATTGTTTTTCTGCAGAAAGGAGCATAATTGGGTAGAAACAACTTTTTCTAGTATTTTTGACATAAACCGAAGATTTGAAATAGGCCTATAATTAGCCAAGTTGCTCAGGTCCAGTTGTGGTTTCTTAATAATAGGCTTAATAGACGGAGTCACGTGACCTGTGGGTGAGATGGCGGCTTAGTTTTCTACCTCCGGCAACCTCACTCAATTTCATTGAATTTATTAATATATTTACTTTGTTATTAGGCCACACTTTTCCAAAAAAGTGTTTATGAACAATAACATGTCCTCACGTCATGCAAAATCGGCTGGCAAGCAAGCAAATCGCGAACAAACGACCGAAACAGAAAAGATGGAAGAATCCCTCGCGGCCATGATCTCATTAGCCATGGAGAAGCAACAAGTGTTTATTGAATCTCAGTTTAAAACTCTGCAAGGAAGGCTTGATGACATTTAGAAAGAACTTTCCACCTGCTCCAGTGGGGTAAGAGAACTGCGCGATAGATGTTCCATTCTGAAAAACTACGAGAAATGCGTCGCAAAAATGGCCTGTCATGAGGAAAAATTGGCTGACTTAAAGGATCTTAGTCGCCGTGAAAATATTCGTATAACGAACCTACCCGAAAATGCAGAGAATGCAAACCTCACGACCTTTATTGCGGGTTCACTTCCAAAATGGTTCCTGGCTTTGGCTGATCTGAAACTGGAGATCATGAGAGCTCATCGCAACAACACGGGCAGGCCGCGAACGGTCATCATGAAGATGCTGCAATACACAGACAGGGATCTGATCCTCAAAGCTTCTAGGAGATCACCCGTCAAGGTAGAGGAAAAGGAACTCTGTTTCTCCACGGATTACAGTTCATTCACCATAAATTGCTGCCGTGCCTTCATGGAGGTCACGAACAAAGCACAGAGGATGGGGTTTCAAACATTCCTACTTTATCCTGCACAACTCAAGCTGATCCGTGGATCGTCACAAAATGTCTTCAAATCTCCATTGGAGGTGGAAGAGTTTCTGGTTGGTTCTGGCACACCAGTGAATGAAGAGAGATGAGGCATTAAGGTTTGGAAAATACCACAGAATGTGTGTAAGTGTGCTTCTGAATAACTTTTGGAGTTAAAACAGACGTGCCTATAGCTGAGATACTCTATAGGCCTAACCAGCATATTTTGAAACAGGACTATAATATACAATGGGTTGGGGAGAGGGACTTCTGAGTCTGCCGCCTTTCTCGGGGTCACGTTGTACATTATTGGGACTTTGTTCATCCATATTTTCTTTCTTGTTTGCCTTAGGCAGGTTTTCACCACTTTGGTGTGGTATTACTTATTTTTTTCACTGTTCTTGTGGAAATGGGGTGTTCATGGGGCTACTGGCGATTTGTTTTTGTTTTTTATTCGTTTGTTTTTCTAAATTTAATATTATTCTGTATTATTCCTCTGCAGTTATGGGGTTTTCATGAAGATTATACTTACTCAGTGTGCACTGTTATTTTTATTGTATTATTCACTGATGATAGTACATAACCTCTGATTACTTGCATATTATTTCCTGGAATGTGAACGGACTAAATGGTCCAATTAAACGCACAGCATGCCTTGACTATTTACATAGACACCAGGTAGATATAGCTCTCATTCTAGAGTCTCATTTAAAAAAAACAGATGTCCAAAGATTCTCTAACAAGTATTATCACATAGGAGCATCTTCCTCACTGAATAGTAAATCATGTGGATCATTAGTAGTTTTAAAAAGAAAACTGTCATTTAATGTTCTACAAAGGTTTAGTTGTGAGGAAGGGAGAATATCCTACATTAAAGTAAATATAGTTGCCAAAACTTTGCTTTTATTTCAATTTATGCTCCTTCTCAATTTGATGCAAAATTCCTCCCGCTCTAACTAAAACTCTATTGCAGCTTCAAGATTGTTTTCTTATTGTTGGAGCAGACATGAACGCAGTCATTGATGCATCTTTTGACCGATCAGGTATACATAACGCTAAGAATCAATCACCATCATCCGCAGATCTGTGTAAATTTTTATCTGATTTAAATTTACTAGATCTATATCGCTTACTTCACCCCACAACAAAGCAATATTCATTTTACTCTTAGTCATAAATGTTTCTCCAGAATTGATTATATTTTTATATCCAGGTCTTCGTGTGTTGAAACACGAGATTGCCATAATTCCTTGCCCAATATCAGATCACAGTGGTGTGTCAGCTAAAATTTCAATTATGCCAGCTTCAATCAAAGCATCTCGTTGGTGTTTAATACTACTCTACTCCAAAATTATGATTTCTGTGCAATGCTCAAGGAGAAATTACATTGGTTCATTAAAATAAACTCTGGTTCAGTAGAAGACCCTCGTTATCTATGGGATGCAATTAAGGGATGTATAAGATACTTTTCTATCACTTATTCATCACTTATTTCTATCACTTATTCATCTGAATAAAACTAGATTAAACAAAATAAATAGCCTAGAAGCAAAATTAACTAATTTACAAGATCAACAACACTCATATTCAGAAAAAGTTCAACAAGAAATTATTATGATAAATGCAGAACTTAAATCTTTGCTTAGGCATAGAGCAGGATTCCTGATGCACAAAGTCAGAAGAACTTATTATTTTAATAGTGCCAAGCCAACTCATCTCCTCTCTCTCAGGTTAAAAAATAATGAAAAATATTTCAATATCGCAGCAATTCAAACTCCCAACGGTCTGTTGAATAAACCTAAATATATAAAGAATTCGAAAAGTTTTATAAGAATTTATATAATTCTGAACTCGTGTTTTGCAACATTGCAAATGATCATTTTTTCCAAGATACATCCCTGACGTCTTTCTCTGAGAATGAAACGACTTCTTTAAGTGCTCCGATCTCATTAGATGAATTAAAAGAAGCTCTTACAGTCATGAAGAAGGGGAAAGCACCAGGCTGGGATGGACTACCTTATTAGCTATATCTTGCTTTCTGGGATGAGCTAGGGCAACCATTACTAGATATGATTCTATATTCTATTCATAAGGGCTATTTAACAACAGTGCTAATTTGGCTATTATTACTCTATTACCAAAACCCGGACAAGGATTTAACACTATGCAATAATTACAGACCCCTATCTTTCTTAAACAGTGATATTAAACTTTATGCCAAAGTCCTAGCTTCCAGATTGGACAGTCTCATGATCAAATTGATTCACGCTGATCAAACTGGTTTTATTAAATCATGCCTGGCAAGTGACAATGTACGTCGTTTGCTACATATCATACAGGCAACCAGCAGTCTTAATTGTCCCTGTGCCGCTTTTTCTTTAGATGAAAAAGCCTTTGACCGGCTAGAGTGTAAATATTTGTGGTCAGTATTAGAACGTTTTGGATTGGGTAAGGATTATATCAACATAATTAAAGTTTTGTATGCCAACCCTTCTGCGATGGTTATGACTGGTAACATGTCCTCTCTCACCTCTTTTATTTGCACTTTCTCTTGAACCTCTTGCACAGAAAATCTGTCAGTATACTATGATCAAACCAATCACTTTTTCCAATACCTTGCACTCCATTTCCTTATATGCGGACGACATCTTACTGTATATCAGTGATACATCTAACTCCATTCTGCATGTTCTTTCTGTCTTTAACTCTCTCAGTATTGTCTCTGGATATAAGATCAATTGGACTAAATCGGCTTTACTACACTTAAATAATCTATCCTCTTTTTCTACACTCCCAATTGGAATACCAGTGGTTTCTAGCTTTAGCTATCTGGGCATTGTGATTTCTTCTTCCTTACATTCGATAGCTTTAAAAAATTTCCAGGGTATTTTTAATCGCATAGACAAGGACTTAAACCGTTGGTCTATATTACCATTATCTCTTCAAGCTCGAATTTCCACAGTTAAGATGGATATTTTACCTCATATTAACTTTTTTTCCTCCATGATACCCCTAGCCCCTCCCACTAATTATTGGTCTAAACTACAAAAGTTAATTTCCAAGTTTATATGGAATAATAAATACCCACGCATAAAATATACAACCTTACAGCGTTACAAAGATGCAGGGGGCTTGAGTGTCCCAGATTTTAAATTATACCACTGGGCATTCGTTTTACGCCCACTTAGGACATGGCTGAATCCTGGCTTACACGTTCCGTGGGAATCAGTGGAACTTAATTTAGTCTCTCCATACAGATTAAAAGATTTAGTTTTTTGCAATATCCTATTGAAAAGTGCAAAACGTTTTGGACCAATTATATCATATCTTCTCTCTGTTTGGCCCACAGTTGCTAAATTACTTCGTATGAATATTAAATGGCATTCCCATACCCCAATATTTCATAATCATGGACTTCTCACAGAAAATAAACCTTTTATTTTCCCTGAGTGGAGCAACAGAGGCATTCACACCTTAGCAGACATTTGGGGGGAAGAGGGCATGCGCTCTTTTAGCGATTTGAAAGCACAATATAATCTTTTTTCTTTTATTTACATCTGAGATCTGCAATGAAAGCTTATGGTGTCCCGTGGGGAGTAAACATTCCATCCATTAGAATTTACAGTACTTTGACATTACAAGTAAATACGAAAGGTCTAGTATCTGCTTTATATCTATAATTTTCATATAAAAAAACTACCAATTATGAACATCTGGCATAAAGAATTGTGTGACACAAATTCTTCTACAAATGTTGATGATTTATGTTGGGACTTTATATGGACTAACTTTAAACTTACCTCAAAGAACCCTAATCATCAGCTAATTCATTACAAAATGATTCATAGAATTTACCTCACTCCTAGGAAACGTCACTTAATGAAACTAACATCATCTCCCAATTGTAATTTCTGCTCAGAGGATGTCATATGTACTTACAAACATATGTGTTGGGAATGTCCTGAAGTAAATAACCTTTGAGATAATGTGTCGCTGACCTTGAAGGACATACTGGAATCAGACATAGCATGTTGTCCTAAGCTCTTCCTTTTAAATGATGATTCCTCGTTTGACTTTTCTCTATTTCAGAAAAAAATATTATTTTCTGCTCTAACAGCAGCTAAAAAAATGTTAGCTTTACATTGGCAGCCGCCACACTCCCTGGACCGAGAACACTGGATGTATATGTTCTTGGACAACGCAAATATAGAACTGTCTGTGGCAAGGATGCATGGAGCTTCTACAAAAACTATTACTTCATGGATATGTGCAATAACTAAGATAAAAGATATGCTATTGTGATTTTTTTTTTTCTTGCATTTTATTTAACCTATGTGTAAAAGTCTAATGTATCAACCTTTGTTAAAAGTGTTTTTGTAAGAAGTTAAATGCAGAGGTGTGTTTACGTATCATTTATTTATGTATTCTACCCCTTTTTTTATTTATTATTATTATTGGTAATCCAATATTAGTGGTAATCCAAGATGGCGCCGAGCATGGCCGCCGTGTTGCGAGCTCCCAGCGAACTTCGTTGTGTTTTGTATGTTTTACTTGTATTTTTGTTGTTTTTCGTGCTGGATGTACACACTCTTATTGCCTACGACAGACACACACTTCGAGAAATTGGCTCCCTCGTCGCACACCGAAAACCAGACTTTGATTTCTTCAACGACGCTCTGTTTACAAACACAACAACAGAGCCCTTTGTCTGGGCCACGCAACCGAGGCGACGACGCAAACGCAGCCGGAAAAGAGGAAAGAGAGCCGGCGTCCTGGTCAGACTAAGACGCCGTGGATTTCGACCTCCGCTCCCCACCATTCTGCTGGCTAACTTTCAGTCACTGGACAACAAACTTTGCGAGCTACGGGCGCGCATTTCCTTCCAACGGGAAACAAGAAACTGCTGCATTATCTGTCTTACAGAAACCTGGCTATCTGCGGAGATACCAGACACAGCTGCTGAACTTTCGGGGTTCTCCTTGCACCGCGCAGATAGAACGAAAGAACTCACAGGGAAAAGCAAAGGAGGAGGTGTTTGTTTCTTTATTAACAACTTATGGTGTGATGAGAGAAACATACACCCAGTTAGATCATTTTGTTCTCCTGATCTGGAATACCTTATGCTTCGGTGTCGACCATACTGGCTACCAAGGGAATTCACATCGGTCATTATTACGGCTGTTTACATCCACCCTCAAGCCAACACAGAGCAGGCGCTCAGAGAACTGTATGGGAGCATAAACAAGCAGGAAACCGCACACCCGGAGGCAGCGTTTATTGTTACAGGGGACTTTAACAACGCCAATCTCAGGAAAATCGCTCCAAAATACTTTCAACATATCACCACAAACACGCGTGGCGATCGTATTTTGGACCATTGCTACTCTCCGTTCCGGGATGCTTACAAATCCCTCCCCCGCCCACCATTTGGCAAATCAGATCACTCTTCTGTTCTGCTCTTGCCTGCTTACAGGCAGAAACTGAAACGGGAACCACCCACCCTCAGGACGTTTCAGAGCTGGTCAGACCAATCGGATTCCATACGTCAAGACTGTTTTGATGACGTTGACTGGGAGATGTTCCGGGCAGCTTCTGATGACGACATCGAAGTGTACTCAGACACAGTTACGTGCTTCATCAGAAAGTGCATAGAAGACGTGGTCCCAACAAAAACTGTCCGTATCTACCCCAACCAAAAACCATGGATCAACGGCGAAGTTCGAACAGCCCTATCAGTGCGAACTTCCGCCTATAAATCCAGAAATGCTGAGGAACAAAAACAAGCAAACTACAACCTCAGAAAAACGATCAAAGCAGCAAAACGTCAATACAAAGACAAGATAGAGGGTCAATTTAACACCAATAACGCAAGGAGCATGTGGCAGGGAGTTAATTACATCACTGACTTTAAAAGTAACAAATCCACCACTGTGAACATCGCCGCCTCTCTCCCGGACGAGCTCAACTCGTTCTATGCCCACTTTGAAGCCCAGGACAGCGCGCACACACAGCGCGCTCCCGCGGCCGATACAGAAACCGCCAGCACACTCACTGTTTCTGTAGCGGATGTAACGAGATCTTTCCGTCGCGTGAACATCCGAAAAGCTACGGGCCCAGATGGCATCCCTGGACGTGTACTTAAAGCATGCGCACACCAGCTAGCGGGGGTTTTCACGGACATCTTTAACCTCTCGCTCTCTCGGTCTGTGGTTCCCACATGCTTTAAGACTGCTACTATTGTGCCAATACCAAAATCAGCTAAAACCACATGCTTGAATGACTGGCGTCCGGTTGCACTGACACCCATCTTCAGCAAGTGCTTTGAGAAGCTGATTAAAAATCAAATCTGCTCTGTACTGCCCGCTAACACTGACCCTCTGCAATTTGCATACAGAAACAACCGCTCCACTGATGATGCAATTGCTTTCACCTTGCACACTGCTCTGTCTCACCTGGAAAACAAAAACACATATGTGAGAATGCTGTTTGTGGACTACAGCTCAGCATTCAACACCATAGTGCCTGCCAAGCTGGTGGTGAAGCTCCAGGCTCTGGGCCTACACAGCTCTCTGTGCAACTGGATCCTGGACTTCCTGTCAAGCAGACGCCAGGTGGTCAGAATGAACAACATCACCTCATCCACACTGATCCTCAACACTGGTGCTCCACAGGGCTGTGTTCTCAGCCCACTCCTGTACTCCCTGTACACACATGACTGTACATCCAAACACAGCTCCAACGTCATCGTTAAATTTGCTGATGACACAACGGTGGTGGGCCTAATCACAGATAATGATGAGACGGCCTACAGAGAGGAAGTGCACACTCTGACGCAGTGGTGTCAGGAAAACCACCTCTCACTCAACATCAGCAAAACCAAGGAGCTGGTGGTGGATTTCAGGAGAGAGAAGAACGAACACACTCCCATCACCATCAACGGGACACCAGTGGAGAGAGTCAGCACTTTCAAGTTTCTTGGAGTACACATCGCTGAGGATCTGACATGGACTGCTCACACAGACGCAGTGTTAAGGAAGGCACAACAACGCCTCTTCTTCCTCAGGCGCCTCAGGAGGTTTGGAATGAGCCCCCACATCCTCCGCTCGTTCTACACCTGAACTGTGGAGAGCATCCTTACTGGCTGCATCACCACCTGGTACGGGAACAGCACCAGCAGCAATCGCAAAGGTCTACATAGGATTGTGCGAACTGCTGGACATGTAGTAGGAGGTGAGCTTCCCTCCCTCCAGGACATCTACACCAGGAGGTGCATGAGGAAAGCCAAGAGAATCATCAGCGACTCCAGCCACCCAAGCCATAGACTTTTCTCTCTGCTACCCTCAGGCAGACGGTTCCGCAGCATTCGGTCACGCACCAGCCGACTGAAGGAAAGTTTCTTCCCTCAGACTATCAGGCTGATGAACACTTAACACACCCCACACAAACTCTCCCATACCCCACACTGCACACCATAAAGATGTAGCATGCACTGCACTTTAACCAATCCATACTTAAACAAGACTGCCTACAACTATGTGTACACCTATCCATCGTACGCATCACTGTCAACATTGCCAAATTTACACTGTTTTTTTTTTTTTTTTGTGAGTATGTTGTTGTATTTTGCACTGTCTGTATTTTACACTGTCGCTGTATTTGCACTGTCTGTATTTTGCACTGTTGTTGTATTTGCACTGTCTGTTTTTTTTGCACTGTTGTTGTATTTGCACTATCTGTATTTTCCACTGTCTGGAGCCAGCACCTAAGCTTTTCACTCATCATAGCACACGTGCTGCTGATGATGTGACAATAAAAGTGATTTGATTTAATTTTGATTTGATTATTTATATATATAT
>CAIGQZ010002450.1:4022-21152 GCA_903798205.1 Danio tinwini
AAGTCAGATTACATTACCTGGTAAACTTGTCTGTGGTGCCACTGTTGTAGTGGTGTTGGTCATGTTAGAATCAACTGGAAAACAATCAAGAATCAACAATCAGACAAATAAACATACAATTATTTTGTGAACACATGTAAAACAAGCTAAGCCTTAAACATACAATTTGATTTTTATTAATTCTGTTTTCCAAAAATGAAGGAAAAGACTAAATTAAGGAAATCTACTGGTTGAGCACCAAATTATTTAAAATGTCTATTTTTTTCTAGTTCTTCATGTCTGAACACCACAATGTAAAATTAAACATTCATTCAATCATTTTCCTTCGGCTTAGTCTCACCACAGCGGAATGAACCACCAAAAAACAAACTAATTAACTTAAAGTGTGAAGTGAAGTATGAAATATGAACATTTGAGATGTTGAGTTTGTTCAGTATAAACAAATAAAATTATTTAAATGTTTATGTACTGTAAAAAAAATGTCACTGGTTACAAATGCTGATGAATCTTTTCTCATTATACAAAACATTTATAATGAATTTACTCGAATAAAATAATGTTGCAAATAGCATAATGCTGCTGATCAGTGATGTGACGTTAACTGACCAGATGTATCATCTGTAAACTGAAGAAAATGATGATAATCAATATAACGTGAAATGATCTTGATTCTTCATCCTTAAAGACAAATAACCAGACACACGAATATCATGAATGTGTTGAAAGAGCTAATGTGAATATAATTACCTGCACAGTAGGCTAAATTACATGTAGTTGGTCTAAGTAGCTCATAGACATAATAATTTCCTGGACAGGCTTTGACTCGAACAGGAAAAGAGCCGAAATAGCAGCAGTAATTATTCCAGTGACCGCAGACATCTCGAGTGACGACTCCATCCTCGACTGTTGGGTGTCCACCACGAATCCACAGTGGAGCATGAGTGCCACAGCTATACTTCTCAACACATGTGTCTGGGATCTGAGCGCTCAGACCATTAATGATGAGCCGATACCAGCCGCTCCACGAGACTGACTGGTCACACATGTAGACTGATTTTGAGGGCTGACTGCTGGCGGCTCTCCATGGATTGTCCAGGAGAGTATAGTTGAAACAGGGATCTGCAGAAAAAAAAATCCTCAAAAACTAGAATGAAATCACAGCCTTAAAGGGACAGTTCACTCAATAATTAGAATTCTGCCATCATTTCTCACCATTTACTTGTTTTAAACCTTTCTGATTTTTTTCTCCAGTTAAACACAGTAGGTAGTGCTGTCGCCTGACAGCAAGAAAGTCGCTAGTTCGAGCCTCGGCTGGGTCAGTTGGTGTTTCTGTGTGGAGTTTGCATGTTCTCCCTGCGTTCGCGTGGGTTTCCTCCGGGTGCTCCGGTTTCCCCCACAGTCCAAAGACATGCGGTACAGGTGAATTGGGTAGGATAAATTGTCCGTAATGTATGAGTGTGAATGAGTGTGTGTGGATGTTTCCCAGAGATGGGTTGCGGCTGGAAGGGCATCCGCTGCGTAAAACGTGCTGGATAAGTTGCCAGTTCATTCCGCTGTGGCGACCCCAGATTATCAAAAGGACTAAGCGAAAAAGAAAATGAATAAATGAATGAATGATAAACCTAAAAGAAGATATTGGGAAGAAATCATATTTTTGACTTCCAAGGCAATTGTTTTTTACTATTGATGTCACTAGTTACAGGTTTTTCTGCTTTCTTCAAAATATCTTCTGTGTTCAACAGAATAAATAAACAAGTTTGAAACCACTTGACGGTGAGTAAATTTAGATTTTTGAGTGAAATATCCCTTTAATATAAATGTTCACAAAATATAAATTACTGATGCAAAACCTCATTTGCATTCATTGCATTTGCACACTTTCATAGTAAATCACCTTGAATTTCTTTGTGTTTAGGTATATTTTGAGCATGCATTTGTTAGGACTTGTGCAGTCACCAATGAAGGTGTCGAAACCTGAGATCAGAATCACTTAAATCTAAATCAGCAGAAAAGAACATCTCTTTGCAGTGCTGTGCAGAAAAAAGGAAGCAGGCGCTCTGTGGTCATTAGCGTTATAGTTAGTTGATCAAATCATTGAAGCATCACCAACCTCACTCTCCTGATTAAGTTAATACAAGATAACTTTTTTCTTACAAAAAACTCTGTGAAACCCCAGGAAATTGGGGCTCTGAATAATTCCTCATAAAAGCCAGAAAATTGACACAGACTTTGGTCCATTACAAAAAAAAAAAGCTAATTCTCTGTAAAATGTATAAACTCTCACCAAACATTAAAGCTCACCAAATCCAGCTTATCAAGCATACTTCTTGATAGGGTGGAAAACTGTGTTGGGCCTTGTGGGATTGTGCTCAAATGGTTCAGATCTTTCCTTGAATTGAGAGAGTTCTATATTAGTAAAAGTGACCATAGATTGAGATGGACACCCATGACATGTGGAGTCCCACACAGTTCAATTTTAGCACCTCTCCTGTTCAACCTTCATTTGCTCCCACTGTGCCAAATAATAAGAAAGAACCAAATCTCCTACCACAGCTATGCTGATGACACTCAGATCTACGTATTAGCCTTATTGCCTAATGACTACAGCCCCATTGACACCCTCTCCCAATGCATTGATGACATTAATAATTGGATTTGCCAAAACATTTTTCAGTTAAACAAAGAGAAAACTGAAGTCAATGCATTTGGTACCAGAGATGAGGAATGCACACTTTGACTCTAGGGCTCAAACTATAAAAAAAAAAAAGGTTGATAATCTTGGTGCTATTCTGGAGTCAGATCTGAGTTTCAGCAGCCATGTCAAAGCAGTTAGTAAATCAGCTCAAAAACATCGCAAGAATTAGATGCTTTGTTTCCAGTGAAGACTTGGACATGAACTTGTTCATGCTTTTATCACCAGCAGGGTGGATTACTAGAATGGACTCCTCAATGGCCTTCCCAGAAACACAGGTCGTAACACTGGCTTCTAGTTACATTAGGATTAGATTTTAAAGTATTATTACTTGTCTATAAATCACTAAATGGCCTAGGACCTAAATACATTACAGATATGCTCACTGAATACAAACCTAATAGAATACTCAGATCATTAGGATCAAGTAAATTAGAAATTCCAAGAGTTGAGTCAAAGCAGGGTGAATATTCTTTCTGCTGCTGTGCCCCCGCTGCTGGACTCAGCTTCCAGACGTGATTAGATGTACCCTAACATGTGCTTAAATACATTTTAAAGGGCACCTATTTTACCCCTTTTTTAAGATGTATTATTAATATTATGGTTCTTCTGAGTGTGCCAGTTTAGGTTCAGTTCAAAACACAATTCAGATTTTTTTGATTATGATGTGTTAAAAAGTGTCATTTTGGGGGCGTGTACACAGTTTGCTGTTTTAGTGGCGTGTTGCTTTACATGAAAATTAGTTTTGACTTCCTGCCCACTCTTAACAAGGGGGCGGAGCCAAGAGCTCCCCCGCTGTGTGTATTGCAATAGACAGGCAAACAGAGAGAAGCAACATGAGTACCAGCATTCAGACGTACATGTAGGACTCAGACACAGACCAAGCAGAGAGTACAGAATCATTTGTGTCTTTGTATAGTTTTACAGCCAACTGTGTGCTAGTTTAAAACTCCGAGCTTGTAGCCTACACCGAGACTAATAACCAAGCACACTGAATTAACTTTGACTGAAGGGCATCACACACCGGATGCACCGCGACACGGCGCGCACATGACAGTTGAAAGTATCGCACACTTGCAGCGCCGGTGTGTCACCTGTTAGAAACTTATGTTTAGAATTCAAAAAAGCATGCCGCTGCGTATTCTGCTGTACGACCTGCTTGAGGCTATAACTAAAGGGCGTCATACATATCGAACGCGCCGCTCAGAGCCATGACGCGGCACACCAGACGCGCACATTCGCATGTTATTGAAAATGAAACTATTCAGATTACGCTCTGTGGCGCGGCAGAAATATGAACAGTGTCCTGAGCAGGGCCAGCGCGTCCATAGAGGCGACCTCGGTGGCAGAATAGTGAGCGAACCCCCCAGTCCTGGATATTATTGCTTTCATCCGCGACAACGTAAAATGCATGGTGCTGCGCGTCGTTAGTTTGTTATTTCCAATGGGGGGACGAGCACGCGAGGCAGCGCGCTCGCACTTTCCAGCTGCACCTAGTTAAGATAACAGGGAGCTTCTGTGACCGCGGGAAATGCAAACCGCTGAAGTTTAAGGAAGACACAATGAAAAGTACACATGTATGCAAACACACCAAAACTCACAAACACTGGTGTGGAGGAGAGCGATAACATGGTGAATGTTGAGCCCAATGAGCCTTACATCTAAAAATAGACCAAGGGTGTTTCTTTGGTGACGTTGCTTTGACTCACACGCTGAAAATGGCGGACATGAAACAACATACTGAGGATATGGTAAAGCACACCTGTCAATCAATATTGGTGGGCGGGGGGACCGCACTCCTACCTCAAGTTGCGGTCGATCTCAAAACAGCTCCAATTGGTCCACCGTTTATATGTTGTTAAATTGAAAAAAAAGCACTGAGTGTGTTTATATCACCCCAATATGACGGTCTATACACTATACCTACACATATGTCAGTCCAAACAGCTTGAAAAGTAGATTTTTCACCATAGGTGCCCTTTAAAAGCTAATTTAATAGCTTAGCTATTTTTTTAAATGAAAAGTGCTATATATAGCAATACAACTGCTAAAGATTGAATCTGTCAATCGTTTTATTGTTTATCTGTTGAAAAATTATTTATAATATACTTTCTCTGCTATAGCTAATGGGTGGAATTCATTATTTTCAAGAAATTAGGCAACTACAGATATATTTCACTATTATTAGTTATTGACTGAAAGCCAGCAGTGTTTCTTTACCAGGTGTGATGATCAGTGGTGGGGCGGCTGTGGAGCTGATGATAACACTGCCAACATCTGAAAATGTACATCAATGAAAATGTTTGAACAAAGACAAATTCTATGAATGTTGTGTTGATATTTGAGCTTGTGATTTACATGTAAAGCTATTCAGTGGAAAAAAACATTATAACATTAATGTATTTCTCTATAAAATTATGAATGTGTTGAAAGAGCTGATGTGAATATAATTACCTGCACAGTAGGCTAAATTACAGTCAGTTGGTCTAAGCAGCTCATAGACATAATAATTTCCTGGACAGGCTTTGACTCGAATAGGAAAAGAGCCGAAAAAGCAGCAGTAATTATTCCAGTGACCGCAGACATCTCGAGTGACGACTCCATCCTCTACTGTTGGGTGTCCACCATGAATCCACAGTGAGATTTCAGACCCACAACTAGACCTCGCAACACATGTGTCTGAGATATGAGCGCTCAGACCGTTAATGAAGAGCTGATACCAGCCGCTCCAGGAGACTGACTGATCACACATGTTGGTGTTATTTGTATTATTGACAGATCTCCATGAATCATTCAGCACTGTGTAGTTGTAGCAGGGGTCAGCCAGATTAGCTGTAACAAAAAATATCAAAAATATTCAAAATTTCTGAAAGGAATTTGCTTTTAAATATGTTCACACACAGCATCCTTTAGACATGATGACAGCCCAGATCAGTTTATCATGTGTTCTAGTCTACAGATTCCCCATTTAAAGCCAAAACACAACAGTACAATACATTACCAACTGTGGTTGTGTCCTGTGTGAAGGTTACAGAGGCCAAGACACCTGCACAAATGATAAAGAATATAAATCAAGTAACAAAATACAAATGGCAGACAATCAACAAACCACAACAACACAAATAAAAATAAACAAATTAAGGCATTCCTTAAGGTCCAATGAAGTGCTTTGAACTGTGCATTTTCTATTTATGAAACATGAGGAGAGGGTGAACACAGTGTAGCCCCTCCCCTTTTATAAAACAACCAATAGCATTTTGCCTTATCACCACTCTGCTAGTGAGAGTGGTTGAGCTCATGCGCATCAAATGTGAAACGTCTTGTGAAAAAATGTGAAAAAGCGGGAGGGGCATGGCAGACACTTGAGAGCATTTGATTGGTCAGGATTTAATGAAAAAATTAATTACGTGAAAAATGTTGATCCATTTAAAAACTACAAGCTTTACATCTTTATATCAGTTTTATATCTTCTAAACACAAATTTTGTCAGTGTTTTGGAGCACACTAGCTAATAGATATCTTAAAAACTAACTGAACTAATACTGATACCAACATCTAAAAAAAACTTTATTTTAACTTTATGGGACCTTTAAAGGGCCATGAAACCCCCCTGTCTCAGCAGGGTGTTTTCACACTTCTAGTTTGAAAAAAGTCAGAAAAGTGGGCGTGTCCAGATCTGTTTAGGTGGGAGTGTCGGGGGAGGGAAAGAGAAAAGGATTTACAAGTATGGAAGTTTCCATTTGGGCAAGCAGACGCAGGGTGAGAAAGACAGTGACTGTGTTTACATGGACATCAGTAATCGAATTACTTGCCAAATTATTAATTTGTGGACTTTAACTGCAGTTTGGCACTTTCACTTTTAATTCAGGAACATTTCCTGCATGTTGCCTGTGACAAACCAGATATTGAAAGCGAGGAACTGCTAGAGAGTGGAGTTTTAATGCAATGTTTGATACCGCACGGCGAATGTGAGAAAAAACATCCTCCACATTTCTCGGTAACTTAGATGACTCGGTAGGTAGTGTCAGAAAGCCATGTGTGTGTCTAGACTATCCTGTCACAAAATGCAGCAAAAATCCAACACAACAGTAAAAGTTTGATTTTGTTTAAATGTTTACATTCGGAGAGCAGCACTTACAGCGGATCTTTCAGTCTATAATATTGTACTATAATATTGTAGTAATATTAACATACTGTAAACTTTGTAATTAAAAAGTTTTTGACTATGGTCTGCCTGAAAGAGCACTGCTGACCATACAAACTAACTTTGCCATCTGGGTTAAACAAAGGGCACTGATCACACACACTTACCAAATCTGTAGAGACAGGACAATATCTCTGGAACTGTGTCTTTTTTTAAAAGAAGACGAGCTGTAAATTCAGATTTCATCATTTCCAGATGCAAAAAGAGCTCTCGGGTAAAAATGTTCCTTACAGACGCATTTCTGTTGCGTGTTGCGTGCACTGTAATTCACATATTAGTCCAGCAGCTGCTCTCATAGCGGGAAAATGAAAACAAAATCTTTGTTGCAGCACACTAATATATGCAACACTGACGACTCATGTCTCCAAATTCTTGTTCTTTCACTTGTTTTGGCAACACAGCGTGGCATCTCTCTATTGTCTGAACACTGTAACAGGTAAACAGTCTTCAAAGCTATCATGCGTATTAATGAAGTTGTGCCGCATACACAATAGAGCGCGCTGATTGGTTTGAACAAAGTCTTTCTCATGAATTAATGCTGCACACTCAGAGACATCACAATGTACTCCCAGGTACAGACATCCATTCTCCATGCTGGATTTATACACAAGTATCTAAACGCCGTGACGCAGCTTTTTGCTCAAAATAACGCAAAAACAACCAATTTTCACTTTTTAGTGCAATATATGTGTCCTAATAGTGTTTATAGCAGCGTGGGACACATATATGACTGTCAACAGCTCAAAACATGTGTTTTGGTGTTTCGTGACCCTTTAAGTCTTGATAACTACATTTGCATGCGCATGAATAATGGGATTATTTTCAATAATCAGAGTAAGGGCTTAATCACAATATAACATTTACATGCACCAAAGCTTTTAATCCTGTTTGCATACAATTTCCATTATTCACATTATTCCCTAACAATTGTGCTTTTTCTCGTCACCGTTATTCACATCTTTCACTTCACAGCACGAATGATGGTCTTAGAGTAAGTCCTACTGGCCGCGGTTTTATTGTATTTCCATCTAATGCAAAACCCATTTATATGGTTGTATTCCGTGCTTTTATTAACGCCATAGAAATGCCACTTTAGCCTCACTATCAAATTCCACAAGCCTTTTGTGGATGAGGGAGCAGAGACTGATGCCAGTGAGTTCGGTTCAACAGAGTTCAGCGATTGGGAATGAGGGGAAAGTTTCAGAATATCACAGATATTATTCAGAGAGAAGTGTAAACTTGTTGGTCATCAAATGAGTTTTAAGAGGTTTCAGATTGTGCACCAAATCAACGAATGCAACAAACCAATTTAAAAACACATTGACAGATGCACATAATAAAGTTAAAGTTAGGCCCAATCCCAATTCTACCCCTTAGCCCTTCCCCATACACCTACCCCTCATTTTGCACGTTCCCATAAAGGGGTAGGGGTGTTGTCTTTAGCTTGAAGGTGTAGGGCTAAGGGGAAGGGCTAAATACCTCTTCGAACAAAGATTTCTCAGGACCACACTCGAAACAAAGGGGTAAGAAAATTTCCCAGAAGACACCAGCCACAGCTGCACCCGGAAGTAAGGAGATCCACAAATTAGTATTGTTTGTCATTATTACAAATTTGGTAACACTTTATTTTGATGGTCCATTTGAGTATTAGTAGACTGTCTGCTTAATCTGTCGATACTGACATTTAACAGTCCTTCAACAGACATTTAACTGACTATAAGAAACTTTTACAATTACATGTCAACTTACACTAACCCTAACCCCAACCCCAACAGTCTACTTATAATCTAATGATAATTAGTTGCAATGTAATTTAAATAAAATAAAAATAAAGTGTGACCACAAATTTTTACAACAAACAAACACATGTTATAATATATTCATAACTGCGTTTGTGTTTTACCATCATGCTTTTAAAAATAAATGCTAAAATAAAAACCACTAAATTTGGTTATTTCTAATCCATAATAATAACTCCTTTACAGCAGTCTCACAACATTCTGACACTCTAATATGGAATCAGAAAAGACTCAAAAGTATTTCACGCAAAAGACACGGTGTACACATGCGTAGCCAAATTCACACGCATAAACCCAAATTCACGTGCGTGAAATATTTATACATATTCACAAAAACAATTCACGTGCACAAAATAAAAATACATATTCATAAAATACGTTTCACAAATGCAAAACACCAGTTGCAAATGTATAAGAGTGTACAAAATGTTTTGAATGTTTAAAATTTGCGAGTTCATCCTAAATGTGAAATGTGCAAATCCTCCTTCACGTATGACTCGCCCTGGATACGCGTGTGTGTATTTTTGAGACTGTCCTGGCAGAAGTAGGCAACTCGTACCTTTCAGCCAATCAGATAAAAGCTGTATTCGATGTCACCCACTCTGCGCTCCTTTTGCGCAGTCTGTTCCTCTCCAGCATGGCGAAGGGAGAAAGAGATGCGCAGGCTTCAAGCAAGAACTAATAAATTCCCTGACTTTCACTGACTAAAAACTTAATTTACATTAAATCTAATGAACGTCTCACGGTAGGGTTAGGGGAAAAAGGAGGCGAGGACCCAAGCGCAGAGTAAGGGATATTTATTTACAATAAAATAAAACAAAAAGGGAAAAGCAAACAACCCCAAGGGGGAAACACTAATCAAACAAATAATAAACAAACAAAACAAACTGGACTGGGCAGGCTGGCAGGGATCAGGACTGGACCACATCAGGACGAGGACGACAAGCAAAGCTGAGACATAGATAGTAACAAAGTGTAACGAAGATGAACTGGCACAGCACAGCAGACATGAGGAGTGTGGCGAGGGGGCGTGGCCGAGAGCCGTGGGAGCGAAACGAGGCCCGCCACAGATGAGATGCACCTGTGGCGCGCACCTGCCTTCAATCCCACGGAAGGAGCTCTGGACTATAAGAGGAGGAACGATGGCAGAGGACAGGGAGAGAGGACCGGGCCCGGACATATTACTTTTGCTTTCAGTTTGACGGCAGTCTCCGTGAGGAGCTGCCGTCTGTTTGTATTGATTTAGACGGCAGTCTCCGTGAGGAGCTGCCGTCCCTTTTATTAATAAATATTAATTAAAACAGCGTCGGTTCTCCGCCTCCTTCTTCCCGGCGGCCAGGTGGCCGTAACTTTATTACAAGGAGATTATAAGCGGTAGTAAATCAACACACAAACAGGTGAACCAAATGAAATAATAATGAGTTAACAAGAAGGATGGGGCTAGACAATAGACTGACGAGCACATAACACAACAGATACTCAAGCACGCCGAGCATGTAAAGATGCGCCACGTGCTAAACATAACACCAACAGAAGACTGAACGCGAAACACGAGCACACAATGAATGATACCACACACGCAGCCGACCGAAACCGAACCCAACTAGACAGAGACGCTGAGACTGAAACACCACGCTGCAAACAGACAAACAGAAACACCTGGACGAGAGCGCACAATCATAAACACGCCTAAACCCTACGCACCCGCATCGAGCGGAAACGTGCAGGGTCCAAGCGCGCCCACGACTAGCGCTCACACAGAGACACGCACAATGACAAAACATGACAGGAGTAGTGTCAGGACTCCGCCACCAAAACAAGAATTAACAAGACCAGATTGGCAGAATCATGACAGAACGTAAACAGGCTGTTGTATTTCCAATTTACCGTAACTGTTTTTGTTTGTTTTATTTCTCAGCTACAAAAAAGCAGACTGAAAATAAATGTTTCATTTAAATGCTGTCAATGAAACTGATTTTTTTTAAATATAAATAAAAAGCTGGTGCAGCTTGACTAGTGTAACTCCATTCTGTTAGAAATGTGATTGCTTTTTTTACTGCAAAAAGTTCATTATAAAATTTAAAAAGAGATACTGCATTAGATAATATAAAACAAGAAGGAAACTTACAATGGCAACTATAATCAAGTTTGGCATTTTTACCTTCGGCCCACCACCCTCAATCAAGTCTAGTTTTTGGCCCTTCATATGAAAACCTTTGGGCGCCCCTGATTTGGATCAAATTATTGTGTTTACACAAGGTATATTTTAATTGCAATATTGCCAAAATTCCATTCTAATCGCATTAAGAAGGTCCACGTAAAGTCATCATATGTGTTTGTTTGTAAGAGCGTAAGTCATAAACTGTTTAATGGAAAAAATTAATTCTGAGAGTAGCTCCTGTGTTCATTTAGCTGAGGATTTACACATGGTAAAATGCTTAACCCTAAAGTAGAACATCCTTATTTGGCATCAATTATACATATTATTATACTGGCATCAATTTCAAGTACTTCTTCAATAAGTACAGTTTGTGTCTAGTGCACGGCCATACACACAGCAGCCAAAGATGCAGCCATGTGATGCACTTGAATGTGCTGATTTGCATTACCACTGGTGCTACAGGTAATGCTAGAACTATAAACGTCATGTGTGTTGTTCTAAAATGCATCAATTACGTCAGATTTGCTCTTTCCTCTTGTGCTTGATTGTTAAAATAGCCCTCCTATGAGTTGTCAGTCATTGTCCACCATGGTCTTGCCAATTTGAGTTTGAGACCCCTGCTCTAAACCAACCCCTCATTCGAAATCATATTAGTGTGTACGAATGAGATCATGCTAATTTATATGAATTAGATATTAAATCAAAAAGTGCTATGAGATTGTGTTGAAACAATACAAGAATTATTCAACCACCTGAATTATTAGCCCCCGTTTTTTTTGTTCCCCAATTTCTGTTTAACGGAGAGAAGATTTTTTCAACACATTTCTAAACATAATAGTTTTAATAACTCATCTTTAATAACTGATTTATTTTATCTTTGTCATGATGACAGTAAATAATATTTGACTAGATATTTTTCAAGACACTTCTATACTGCTTAAAGTGACATTTAAAGGCTTAACTAGGTTAATTAGGTTATCTAGGCAGGTTAGGGTAATTAGGCAAGTTATTGTATAACGATGGTTTGTTCTGTAGACTATGGAAAAAATAAATAGCTTAAAGGGGTTAATAATTTTGACCTTAAAATGGGTTTCAAAAATTAAAAACTGCTTTTATTCTAGCCAAAATAAAACAAATAAGACTTTCTCCAGAAGAAAAAAATATTATCAGACATACTGTGAAAATTTCCTTGCTCTGTTAAACATCATTTGGGAAATATTTAAAAAAGAAAAAAAAATCTAAGGGGGTTCAATAATTCTGATTGCAACTGTATAAGAGGATACATATAATAATATAGAAAAATACAAGTTCAGACTTACTCAAGACGAAAGAGGTGACAGCCTGTGCTTTTAAAAAATCTGCAAAAGATATAAAGAAATCAACAACAACATGTGCTAAATGACACTGGACTGAATCCTGAAGTCTGAATTTACAGTATAACTGCATTCATACTTTGACAGTTCATGCCGTGCATTTTAGGATTGAGTGAACCAACCTTTAAAGTACCCACTTTTATGAAAAGAGGAAGCCATTACATTTTGATGGTCCAACATAGTTTTCTTCTATCCACAAACCACTTCATAGGATGAGTTTGTCAAACACACAGAAAGCACCCACAAAAGCCTACACAGGATTTAAACACGGCTGTATAAAAATAATCATCATAGAATCAAATTGTTTCCCAAAACATACCAGAAAACTACGTTAGTTCAAATGTTCTGAACACACATCACACGTACTGTATCAGCAGATGATGGTACAGCATGATGTGTTTGAATTACAGAAATCAATGAGGATTATTATCAGCAAAAAGATGAACTTACCTCCAATAAGCGGACTTACAGCACAGTGATCCTCAACAGACACGACTGGAATATGGTGACATTTGATGCAGCAGTTTCTCCACCTCAAATTTATATAGATATTTAGACGACACAAAGCAAAGCCACACAAGATATTTACATCTAAATATAACCATACTGGCAATTCCCTGTCCGGTTTCAGTTTTGAATGTTTTGCATTTTCATATATCTATTTAGAGCTTTATCTCCTGAATGATTCCACAGTTTGGTGGCATTTACCTAGAAAACAGATCAAAATATAAAGTTCTCAGAATTTTGTCATGATTGGGATTGTCATAAGATGGATTTAGCTATCTAGATCTTATTAGGGTAAGTTAGATGAAAAAGTCATTGGCTTGACAAAGTCTTGTCGTAAAGTCATCCTGAAATCAACATTCAAGTATTTTTAGTATAAATATGTTAGTTGATATGATATGTTAGAAAAAGTTGACTCCAAAACAGTGATAAAATTTGCCTTTACAAAATTGTGTCATCGTTTTTCACGTAACCAAGTGTTTACTGTGTGTGTGTCATCTTTTCATTAATTTAGTCAAGTGTCTTGTTCTTCATTGGTTTTCCTAGACACGTCTCTTTGGTTGTTTCATGTCATGTGATCCTTAGTGTTTGATATAAATACTCTTGTTTTTGGTCCAGCTTTGTTTGTGTAATCTCTGTTGGTGAGTTTGTTGAGTTTTTGCTTTGCCATGTCAAGCCATTAGTTAGTGGTGCGCAGAGCGAAGCTTCATGAAACAGTTGAAGCAAATGTGTCGAAGCTTCGTAATATTTCGAAACACATCTCTACAGTGGTTATTTTATGTGTTGCTCTGAAACAGCTTCAGCAAAGAAACAGTTATGAAAATTAAGGAATTACACCCCATGTTGTAGTGTAATTAAGGTTACAAGTGATTTAGTAAAGTGGAAGGAGTTGCAGATTAGCATGCTGAGATCATGGATTTGAATCCAGGGTGATGTAGCGATAGTGTAACGTGGGGAATAAAGAGTCTGAGGAAGGATCCAATATGCAAGTAAAACAGTTTATTGACACAGTCAAAATAAACTATATGAGAGCAGAAAAGGGTCACAATAAACTGATGTGGGAGGACGGGAAACAGACAGGCGAAACGGGGTCCAGCAGAACAGTCACTCCTCACAGTCCTGAGTGCAGACAGAGACACATAAACGATCACAACGAACTGACAAGGAAACATGGGAGCGTAACCCAGATATAGACACAAAAATGAGTCTCAACTGTCTATCTAATCAAAGCAGCTGAGTACCACAACCACATGATAAACCATAACAAAAACACGTGGACGACCAAAACAAAACAAACCCACGTGACCAAACAGACTATCCGGAAGCACACAAACCTGCGACAGATAGACATTTGTTTTTAAATACTCTGTTCTTATAATGTGTTTTAACATTGGTCTGATCTCAGAATGAACACATTATGTCTTGTTTTAGTTATAATGAATGACATTATTAAAATACATCACAGTGTTTCCTCTAGGATTATTTTCCAGCTGTGGCGGCAGGTCCTTTGATCTACCAACTCCCTACACTGAAAAAAAATCATTCAGAGATAATTCCTTGCATTTACTCATTTTTTTTACGTTAAGTGGCTGTAAACAATTTATTTGGGCTGAATTTAAACAAAAAAATAAAGTAGACTTTTATTAAATTTAATTTGTTTGTTTGCAACAGTTTTGCAGACATCATTTTTTTTGTCAGTGTATGGCGTTATTTCAATGACAAATGGCGTGACGTCCCATCTATTACAAGTCGAGATGGGATTTATGTAATACCAGCATGCAGATCTTTTTGCTTGCGCAGGGATTTTCTCTGTTCGTGCACCAAACTTCTTGAACGCCCTCAAATATACGCTGCACAAGTGCAGATTTTCTTGTGTGCTCTCAAATTAACGCTGCTAAAGTGCAATTTAGCACGTTTATGTAGTAAGTATGCAGGCCCGGCACCAAGATGTCATAACTGAAGGGGCATTTTAATCCCATAGAGGGGCACTAGACCTGGTGACTGATTTTGGTCCCTGTTGCCCTTTTGTTTTCTTTCATTTAGGCTATTTATTCACTTATTCATTATTACTTTGCATTACTGTCTAAGTTACTGACATAAGGCAGTAATATATGTTTTATAGTGATAATAATATGTAGTTTCACTTTTACTGGTTTTAGCAATAAAGTTTATGCAACAATACTGTTTACATAAACAGACAGATCATGGCTTCAGCACCAAACGAGTGCTTTAAATCATATGTTATTCTCCTTATTTCTTTCTGTTTTATTTCAAATAATATAAATGTTTAAAGTTTTAGGTAAAGACATCAAACTATGCCCACACATGCAAGCTGACTCATGGTTGGACTATTGTATAAACGGTAAATAAGTCTAGAAATCAAATAAGTCTGAAATCAGCATAACCGCCATCACGCTTCACGCAGTCTATTACCCAACTAATCATCTATCAGTGTTAGGGAAAAAGTAAAATGTTACAATCTAATGTCATTTAAAAAATAGTAGCTAAATGTGTAACTTATTTTAAGGCATTATTGTAGCCAGAAAAATACCTAAAAAAAGATACCTAAAAAAAAGAAATTCACAGTTATTACCGTGAAAATTTGTTAAATTTTGGCATAACACGCAACTCAACAGGTTATATGACTTTTATCATAATTTTAGCTGTAAATATTAAGATTTATGTTAGGCTATCATGAGTGGGTTTTTTTTGTGATATTCTCCGGTTGGCATTTGTAAAAACGCCACCATAAACTATTAGGTTATAGGCCTACCCGTCATTTTATTTATTTATTAAGCCTATTTTAATAACTTGTTTTCAGGTTACATTTATGTCAAAATAAAATTGATATGCTAACTGTATTTTAGCCGTTAAAATAGGCCTACAGTATATTTTCTGGTGTTTAATTTTGCATGAGCAAATAGCGGTATAGCGTAAATTACATATTTTTTAAAGATTATCATTCAGCCTACCTGCAGCGCACGTGAGAGGTTGATCCGTTGCAAATCCACTCAACTCACGCACTATATATCTATTTCATTTATATCACTGTAAACTTGACTTCGCAAGCCGATCATCTTTAAACTCAAAAGGCATTTTTAAAGTGTCCTAACCTGAGGCTGCTGCTGCATAATGGGATGTTTCTTTTCACACCTGTAAAAGTTCGCTTTAGTGATTTCAAAATGAAAGCAAACATTCAAAAGAGTTCTGCATTTTGTCAATTTTAGCAGTCCAACTAGACATTTTTATTAGTTATGTAAACCCCTAACTGAAAAACTAATGTAAAAATGACAGGCATGTGCGTCTCTGCTAAAATTTATTTAATGGCAAATTTATTTGCACTTTTTTCTTTTAGAGCTCAAGAGAGGCGTATTTAAAGAATTAGTTAACCACAACATGCAATGAATTAGGCTGATCGCCTTCATGTTATTCACTAGTCCCGTTTTCTCCCGTGGGAGTTCAGAATGCGTTTCCGCCTTCGCGTGCACCTTTTAAAAGCTATATTTTCATGATTTAATTGCTTCTGAGTGAACAATCCTTTATGAAAACTAAGGGGGCACAAATTCTTTCTGGGGGGGCAATGCCCCCTATTGCTCCCCCGTAGCGCCGGGCCTGTGAGTATGTGTCCAACATTTATTAGATTGGCTAGGAATATTTATGAATGTCTCCAATAGACCTACAGAGCGGCATTAATGCGTCCTGAAGTAAAGTGAAACGGCTATAAACTCCAGCAAGATAAAGTCATTGTTTGTTGTATGCAGAGCCATAAACCTTTATCTGTAAATAAAGTATAATTATTGAAACTGTGTTCATCATACCTGAAAGCTACGTCGTGTTTGCTGTCCTCACGCATCACGCACCTGTCAGTCAGTCAGTCAGTCAGTCAGTCAGTCAGTCAGTCAGTCAGTCAGTATGTCACCTTAAAGGGTTAAACACATAACACACAGCACTACTGTGTGTTAACTAACTTGTGCTGTTATAATTCACTTACCTTTTAATACATTTTGGTGTGATTATAACCCGCTATTTAAAAAAAAATGACAATGTTTTGAATGAGAAGCTGTAATGTAGCCGTGGCGGGATGAATTTTGGTGTGGCGCCCCGCCATGGAAGAATGAATATAGCAAAAACCTTGCATCAAGTCACAATCTCTGAGTATTTGTACACGTAGGGATTTAAACTTATGACATTTGCAGCACAGTTACTCTGTGCACATACACAGTGCACTAGGCTACATGAGATAGAGGATTTGTCTAACCCTGTCAGTCAAACACAGATTCACCAGGTCTGGAAATGCTTCTGAAATGTCCGATGCTTGGAATTACTTTAGTCATGTGACCTGGGTATTTGGAATCACTTTAGTCACATGACCTGGGTGTTTGGAATCACTTTAGTCA
>CAIGQZ010002452.1:13615-27752 GCA_903798205.1 Danio tinwini
CCGGGCTGTTTCGGTCGTGGGTCTGGAGATGGTTTATCCCCCAGCCCCACGGCCGGACCGACTAGATGGGTGTATGTGGAGGATTAAAAGGCAAGACCTTCTAGCCTCCCATCCCTTTCTTCCCGGAAGTGCACAGTGGGCTCAAACAGTCTTGAGGGCATCTTTCTCTATCTGATCTGCGTGCGCCTCCGCCTCACCACCCTTGATGGTGGAGCAGCCAGGGAGTACGAGTTGATTCCCCAGATTGAGAGTGCCATCACGGGCGCGTGTGGTGCCTCCTTCTGCTGGAATCAGCCTCAACTCCCGTCCAAGGCGTGTTGGTCTTCTGCCTCCCAAGCCAGAGCCCACACAGCCGCGGGCCACGCTCCTTCCACCCTGCATGCCAGGGTCCATGTGCGCGCGCTGGCCCAGCTGCACAAGGGTGGTTCCGACACAGGCTTGTTACATGTCCCGCACCACACCCGACTGAGCTCCACAGACCTCAAGTCCACTGTGTGTGCCCCGGGAAGAACGATGGCCACGTTAGTGGTCCAGGAGCGCCACCTCGGGCTAAACCTGGCAAAAATATGCACAGATTCGACAAAGTTAACTTTCTTGACTCCCCCATATACCAGTCTGGCCTGTTCGGCGACACCGTTGGTGGATTCACCCAGGAATTCACTGCGGTGCAGTCGGATATGATGGACCATCCACCGGCGAGGATGTAAGACCACTCCCCCCCGCCCAACCATCCACATCCACTGCTTGTCGCTGAGAGTGCCCGTCTACGAGTGCTGCTCTGCCCCCGCCTGCGCCTCCGGCCAGCGGCAGCGCCGAGCACCTCACAGGCAACCAGCACTCCCCGTCCCAGGGAGCCGTTAAGTCCGGTTAACGGACCACGAAGCTCTTCTGAGACGGGCCATCCGGAGAAGAGGGAACCTGCTCTCTCCCCAGTGGGGGGCCGGGGTCCTCAGATTGAGCATTTTTCCCTTCCCTGGATGTGACAGCTTGAATACTGCCAGTCTGGGACGCGATGAAAAGCCTTTCAGCTCGCAGGATCGGCGCACTTCACCAGTGGCTCACGAGGTCGGGGAGGATGGTCTTCTTTCACTCACACCTCCAGCCCTCCCCTCCGGAGTCTGGGTGTAAGGGGAGTAAATCTCTCGCCTCCAGCTCTTCCGCGGGACCCCAGCGCTCCCTGGATCAACACTCCTACTCCGCGCTGCCTCACTGCTGGTTCGTTAGCGATCGTAGCGATGCAGTCATTAGCGAGAGCTCTGCCTGCCTTCGTGGTGGCTCATACGCACGATCAGACTCGGCTACACGGTTTAATTCGCGAATGGCCTCCCAAATTCACGGTGGTGTTTCTCACCAGGGTCAGCCCTGTGCCCGCCCCTGTCTTGCGAGAGAACATTGCTGTCCTCCTGGCGAAGGATGCAATCTAACCGATCCCTCCAGCCGAGATGGAGAGCGGGTTTACAGCCTGTACTTCATCGTACCAAAAAGAGCAGTGGGCTAAGGCCAATTCTAGATCTGCGCGTTTTGATCCGCTGTCTGGACAAGCTGCCGTTCAAAATGCTTATGCAGAAGCGCATCCTCTGGTGCGTTCGTCCTCGGGATTGGTCTGCAGCAATAGACCTGAAGGACGCGTACTTCATGTATCCATACTCCGCGCCACCGTCAGTTTCTGCGGTCTGCGTTAAGGTCGAGCCTGGCAGTACAAGTCCTCCCTTTCGGGTTCTCTCTGTCTCCGCGGGTCTTTACCAAACTCATGGAGGGTACCCTAGCGCCCTTTCGGCTCGCGGGCATGCTCATACTCAATTATCTCAGTGACTGGCTGATTTTAGCCCTCTCTCGGGAGCAATTGATTATGCACAGAGACAAGGTGTTCCAGCACTCCCACCTATTGGGGTTTTAGGTCAACCGAGAAAAGAGAAAACTCGCTCCCGTGCAGAGGATCTCTTTTCTCGGGTTGGAGCTGGACTCGGTCACCATGACAGCGCGCCTCTCCTAAGAGCGTGCTCCGCTAATGCTGAACTGTCTGGGAGAGTTCGACAGCAAAATAGTGGTTCCGCTGAAATCTTTTTAGAGGCTCCTGGCGCATATGGCATCCGCATCTTTATAAATAATGTCTTGCATTTTACACTGAATTCTGTCCAAAATATATAGATTTTTTTTTCTTTTGCTAAAATAAATACTTATCATATTTGACTGCAAACTATTTTTTGCATTAGGCTTAAGCAGCTTATTCTCTTCAAAGAGCAGCTCTCATATATAACCCGCTATTTCAGTGTTTTTTTTCAGGCATTGAACAAGTTGTCCTAATATTTAGTCATAATGCATTTTTTACATTTCTCTCAGATGAATCTTGACTTTTTCTAATGAAGGTCTAAAAGGAGGTTGTCCTGTTCACATTTTTACTTTTGTGTTTTCTTTGTGCTATGCGGTGCTCTCTTTTTCTTTCTGTATCAGAATGACATGATCTGGCAACTAATTACAGTACAAACAGCAAAAATAATGGCATAGTTTACACCAGAACAGCCCTCAAGAGTACACTATCCACGTTTTCTCTGGAGTTTTATGTAATTTTGAGTGTTTTATTTTTAATTTTTAGACTTTAACTGCAATTCGGTACTTTTACTTTCATTTAGGAATATTTCATTCATGCCCCTCGTGACAAACTGAGTTATTGGATTTGAGTACGAATTTAGGACTGGTGGAGGAGTGGTGTTTTAATGGAATTTAATATCGCACGCTGAATGGGACAAAAAGACCTTGGCATTTTGCAATGTGTGTGTCTGTGGTCCTTCACTGACTCGATAGGTGCAAAGAATAAACAGCCGTGTGTTTTGAAATATCCTGTTGAAAAACGTGGCAAAAATCGTACATGAAGGTAATAGTTTGATTGCAGTGTTTACATGTCTGTACTGCACTGCAATAATGCGACTACAATCGGCATACTCACCATGTCTTAATGCGATTTTTGTTTAGTTCGATTATGACCTTAATCATATTAAATTAATCAAAAATCAATACAGAGAGGTGAAGGGAAGGAAAAGATGTGGTAGAAAAAAAAGTAGAATCAATAGGGATAACTGCACCCTGGAGAGAACTGTGAAATAAAACCCATTCAAAAAGGTGGGCGAGATTCACAAAGAGTGGACTGCAGCTGGAGTCAGTGCTTCAAGAACCACTATGCACAGACGTATGCAACTACCATACCATATATACATGGGTATATGATAAATATTCTTTAATGTGCATCCCTCAATTAAAATATTAAGTGCAGGATTAGAAACCAACTGAAGAGAATAATAAATGTTAAAATGAAGATTGCATAAAACAAAATCGCTGTTTACATGGTAGACTCTTAATCAGAGTATTGTCTTAATCGTATTAAAATTGGCTTATTGGTGTCCATGTAAACAAACTCATTGTTGTGTTGCACAAAATGATCAGAATGGTATAGTTAGAATACCTATCAGCATTTACATGACAAAATAAACCAAATCCAGGGGATTTTTCAATTACTTTTGGAAGTGTTCAACAATGAACTCAATAAAGCTCAATGAAGCTCACAATGACTCCAAATTTTGTGATTAAATTGTTTTTTTTTTCTTTAATCTCGCAACTGCGAAAAAGTCAGAATTGGAAGATAGAAGGATTCATTTAATGAATGAGCTAAACACTATTTAAACAGATTTAAACTTTAGCTTTCCTGAATAAAGCCACTGAATATGAGAAGCTTATTCATACCTTTGACATGTTGGGAAATCTGAACACCCCCAGAAATGCATTTGAGCTTTGGTTGAGGGCTTGCTGTGCTGCTTCCTTTGGTACAATTAAAGCATTTGGATAGTTCTTCAGTACGGTAGGATCATCTATAAGCTGTAAACATAAGGTGATTTACATGCTGAGATACAAACATGTTTTGTCAACACAACACTAAATTAATATTATTTAATTGATAGAATTAAAATGCATATGTGATCTGTTCACTTACTCTGACGCCAGTTGCTGGAGAGTAAATGAAAGCGGTGTCCGTGACTTCAGACTCACTTTGAAGTTTCTTTAAAATTCCTTTAACGCTACCCAAGGATATAGCTGCTATAGTCAAATTTTCCATGTAAGACAGCATGCTGGAGAGATCTTTCATGACCGAACTGAACAAAATACAAAATCATTTATTTTTAATCTTTTTATATTTTATAAACATATACATCTACACAAAAAAAATTAATCACAAAACCATAATTTACTTCAGATGTTTCAAATATTTCTAGGATTATGTACTGTAACTTGATGTATTAAAAGAGCTTATGATGTATTAATTAAAAGAGCTTACTTATAAAAACTCCAAATTCAGTATCTCAGAAAATGAGAATATTGTGAAAAATGCCAGTATTGAAGACACATGGTGCCACACTGTAATCAGCCAATTAGCTCAAAACACCTGCAAAATCCTTTAAATTATCTCTCAGTCTAGTGCTGTAGGCTACACAATCATGGGGAAGACAGCTGATTTGGCATTTGTCCAAAATACCACCATTGACACCTTGCATAAGGACACAAAAGGTAATTGCAAAAGGCTGTTCACACAGCTCTGTGTCCAAGTACATTAACAGAGATGAAGAAAAACAAGTTGTAGAAAAGTGTACAAGCAATAGGGATAACCGCACCCTGGAGAGAACTGTGAAACAAAACCCATTCAAAAATGTGGGGGAGATTCACAAGGAATGGACTGCAGCTGGAGTCAGTGCTTCAAAAATCACTATGCACAGATGTATGCAAGACATGGATATATAATAAGTATTCTCTAATGTGCATGCCTCAATTAAAAGGAATGCAGGAATAAAAACCAACTGAAGAGAATAATAAATGTTAAAATGAAGATGACATTTTTAAATTTATTGAAGATAAAAACGTATATTATTCATATAAACCTTATTAGATTCAAAATATGCACGTTTAAAAAAAATACTTACGCAGCTGCCCCAGCATCAATCACTGTTTTCGTATCATTTTGATTAAATAATTGAGTCACTTGTCCAGGTAAATTGATTGTTTGCACTGGCTGAAAAGGATTTCCACACTTAATACAAGCCGCACTGTCTCCTCTGATTTCAAAGGTGTTCATTTTATTGCTAACATCATTTGAATTATCATCTGTGAAAAAATTTTTTTAAAAGCAATATAGAGCATTTGAGTAAAGTTCTGAAAGTGAATAATGCTAAAAGTGGGCATATTATACTTTCTTACCACTACAGCTGGGATTGTATGATGCTGTTTCACATGCCTTTTTGGTATTCAGACAGGTCACATTACACGCTAACATACACAAAAAAATAACAATATTTCAAATAATATACAGCATACGAACAATGCAAATAACAGTGAATCATTGTCTTTTAAACAGTACATCAGTCCACTTACTAACACATCTTTTAATCTGATATAATATTAATACATATTTGAGTTAATACTCACTGTTATTCTTGAAATAAGTGATGGTCTGTTTAGTCCAACTACAATCTTTAACAAAAAGAACAGAAACAAGCTTCTGAAGAAAATGGTTCAATTTGAGAAGGATTATTACCTAAAATGAACACTGTACATTTTACAAGAGAACATATAATTTTACTGTAAATCAGTATTTTAAGTAAAAGGAATTATCATTTCATTCACTATTTGTAATCCAGTTTGCCCAGGGTTTTTTTCTGCAGTGTTCTCCAACTAAACAGACAAATGTGGGTAGATTGGATCTGCTTATGTTGAGTTGGTATGGTGGGTATCTTAGAAAAGAAACACCCAAATCTGCAAAACAACAGGTTAGAAAACATGAATTTTCAAAGTAAATTGCCAGGTTTTGTTGCTTATAGCACTAGTTTCTCACCCCAAAAACTTTCAAACTCACCACTTCTGAATATTGTTATATTTTCAGAGGTGTTCTTTTCATCAATTGGAAAAACACAGATGCTTAAGTTCTTTTCTGAATGAAACAAAAAGCAGTAAGACTTTACAATAAAGTTCCATTAGTTACCGTTTGAATAACATATTTACTAACATGAATAAGCAGTGAACAATAAATTGGTAACAGTATTTATTTCAAATACTGTCGTTCATTGCCAGTGGTGTAAAGTAACAAACTACAAATACTCAAATTACAGTAATTGAGTAGTTTTTCTCAGGAACTGTAATTTACTAAGTAGTTTTAAAAATGTGTACTTTCACTTTCCCTTGAGTACATTTTTAGTGCAGTATCTGTACTTTTAATCCACCACTTTGCTTCAACCTGCAGTCACTACTTTTTTCTTTCTTGTCTATGGGAATTCCAAAAATCAGTCCTGGGATTCCTGTCCAATCAAATTACACATAGAAGATAAATCACATCATAATGAACTACCTTAAGACATAGGCGATTTCTAATAACAGCAAACTGTTTGCAAGCAAGAAGATGTCCAAAATCTTTACAGGCATTGACACTAAGACTGTTTAGATGCATGTCACTGATGAGAAGATGATGGATGTTTACATTATGATCACCGAAGTGAAGTGTATTTAGAAACTAATTACAAGAGAATCACGTGATTGATGGTCCCGCCTAATTCAATTTATGATTCACCAATCAGACAACTCCTAAGCCACTATAAATACCCTAAGATCTATATCACAGCCATCTTTGTTTTGAAGAATCATGCCTTACACCCCTACTTCTCCTCCTTTCCTAGATGGGTGGCACGGTAGCCCAGTGGTTAGCACTGTTCCCTCACAGCAAGAACGTCACTGTTTCTAGTCCTTACCAAGCCAGCTGACGTTTCTGTGCAGAGTTTACATGTTCCCCCCGTGCTCATGTGGGATTGCCCCAGGTTCCCCGGTTTCCTCTTACAGACCAAAAACATGCAACTTAAGTTAATTGACTAATCCAAATCGGCACCATAGACATGCTCTTAGTAAGTAGTTATCTCTTAAGAGCAATCATTATCTGTTCATTAGCTACAACAGCAAGGGAGTTCTCGAGATCTACCTGAGCTCAAATTCCCTTCTCGCCCTGCAAACGGAAGGGAGCTTCAGCCTCGATGTTCTTATGAGCTTAGGGCTCACCCCCGGGACAGCATGCAAAAAAAAAAACTTTTAGAATCAATCATCAGCTAAATGTGAACTCTTGATATAGCCTTAAACACCCAGCAGGCACAAGATGTCAACATGACGTCAGATTGACGTTGTACCTTAACGTCGTGGGGACGTTGCATTTTGTTTGGAAATTAAAATTGGGTTGACGTCAGAACTAAATGTCAGGCCGACATCAATGTCTAAAATCAACCAAATATCAACGTCTAATGATGTTACAGCTTGACGTTGTGTGAACGTTACCACTATCAGATGTTAGATTTTGGTTGCCATACCTGCCAAATAAATGTCAGTATTTGACGTCAATATGGCATTGGTTTAAGATGTTGGCAACGTTGGATTTTGGTCACTTTCTAACACAATCGAAAATCAACCAAAAATATTAATGTCATTTGACGTCGTTATTGGACATTAAACTAACATTTCCCTTAGATGTTGGCTAGACATTGAATTTTGTCACCTAACATCACAACTTTAATCTAACCTAATATTAACGTCTTATGAAGGTGTGTGCCTGCTGGGTTATAACTAAATGCACTACAGAATGTTACGTTTACACACATCCTCAAATCATATTTAAACGCATCAGCTTTTTACAGTGTAATACTCACTACTCACTATTCTTGAGTACTTTTGAAAGGGCTACTTTTTACTCAAACTTTGAGTATTATTTACAACAGATACTTTTACTCTACTTGCACTGCATTTTAAAGCAAGTAATGGTATTTTTACTTGAGTACGATTTTTTTAGTACTCTTTTCACCACATTGCTAATTCTTCTTAACTCACAGTGCATTAATGTTAAAGGGTCATGAAAGCCCCTATTATTTTTTTTAATAAAAAAAAGGCAACTTTAATGGGTGTGGAAATTGTGAACAGAAGGTAGTGGAGTGGGTGTGATGGGGCAAAGCAAAGCAAACCATCACTTGTCAGTGGCCAATACTGACTCTGACTAAAAATCAGAAGTAATTGTAAGGAAATGCTAATTGTTTTATATTTAAAGAGCTTTTATTTTAAAATTTAGATACACATAAAAAGATGTGAAGAAACATTAGAGCCCATTGTAGTCATGTCTGATAAGTATGTGAACATGAAGGCTAATTAGCAGTGTTCAATAATCCACTTAGCAGCACTTAAATAGCAAACAGAAAATGCTGCTACTGTCACATTTTTTACATTTCAGTAGAGACTGGTACATTACTTGTGGCACCACCCATGATGAATGCCTAACTTCTGCATGATCTCAAGACTTGACCGAACAATTAAAAAGGTCTCATAGGATGAGAAAACTCAATCTCATGAATAATTAGACACAGATGCTTCATAGAAGTACTCACAGTCACCATAAAGATTTTAAATCCAGAAATTAAGAGGAAAAAGCTCATGATTAACTAGTTGTTCCCTTAATGGATGTTGAACGCATAAATCTGTGAGGTTTGATGGTTCTTTAACAAGCTCAATTTTGTATTTTTAACAGGGAAAGTTCTCAGAACGTTTCCATCACAGCAATGGACAAATGAGCAACTAAAACATTTTAGTTTGCTATAAAATCTTTTACATGTTATTACTTGTTTGAGAATGTTCAGTTAACATTTAAAAACAATGTTTTTATTAGTTTAAAGAAATATAAAATGGAATGTTCTAAAAAAGACCCTATGAAATCAAAATATTGTTAATAATGTTTTTTGGTTTTATTATGTACATGTTGAGATTGTCTACAGAATTTATGCTCTAAAACAAAATATACAGCACATCTGGAAAGTATTCATAGTGCTTCACTTTTTCCACATTTTTTTTTGTTACAGCCTTATACCAAAATGGATTAAATTAATTTATTTCCTCAGCATTCTACACACCCCAAAATGACAATGTAAAAAAAGATGTTTTGAAATTGTTGCAAATTTATTAAAAATAAAAAACCTAAAAAGAAATCACATAAGTATTCACAGCCTTTGCTTAATACTTAGTTGATGCACCTTTAGCACCAATTACAGCCTCAAGTCTTTTTGAATATAATGCCACAAGCTTGGCACACCTTTCTTTGGGAATTGTTGCCCATTCCTCTTTGCAGTACCTCTCAAACTCTCTCAGGTTGGATGGGAAGTGACGGTGTACTGCCATTTTCAGATCTCTCCAGAGATATTGAATAGGATTTAGGTCTGGGCTCTGGCTGGGCCACTTCACTGGGACATTTACTGAGTTGTTGTGAAGCCACTCCATTGATATTTTGACAATTCCTTTGTCTTCATGCTTGGTTTGTGCTTTGACATGCACTGTCAACCCTGAGACCTTATATAGACAGGTGTACGCCTTTTCAAATAATTTCCAATCAACTGAATTTACCACAGGTGAACTGCAAGGAAGCTGCTGAAACATTTTAAGAATGATCAGTGAAAACAGAATGTAGCTGAGCTCAATTTAGAGCTTCACGGCAAAGGCTGTGAATACTAATGTACATGTGACTTTTCATGTTTTTATATATTTTTTTAATTTGCAACAATTTTAAGAAATCTTTTTTCACATTGCATTATGGGTTATTGTGTGTAGAATTTTGAGGAAATAAATGAATTTACTCCATTTTGGAATAAGGTTGTAACATAAAAAATGTGAAAAAAGTGAAGCGCTATCAATATTTTCTGAATGCACTGTATACGCATTCAAAACTAACAGGCTCTCATATGCCAACAAGATCAATGATTTTGATAAGATCACTCAACTTTTATCAGATTTTCTGTCTAATCAAATACTCAGTATAATGTGAAGCATCTTGCCCTCTATTATAAATCTTTGCTAAAACTATGTGAAACTGGTCTCAGCTAAATTTGCGGCAAAGGGCAAAATAATGCTGTGTTTCCTTAACACACTTCATGGGACCTTTGATATATGCATAACCACTGAAAGCTTAGCCCTAGTCAGATTGTATGAAAGATTCACCATTTATTGATAAATGGTGCACATTTCACCATCATTTAATGTTGGCTGGCAAAAAAGCAACATATTTCTGCCACAAACCAAAAGTCTATTAGTGTAGTCAAACCATGATACTTACAAATTAACCAAGACATTGTTCCACTAAATTGTGTGTGTGCATGTGTGTACATGTGGACATATATAAGTTTCTATTTTAAAAAAGCACTCACCTGACTGTCCACTGAGATTGCATTGACTTAAGGAAGGTGATGGGACCCAGACACCATTTTGGCAAGTGCCCAGTAAGCTGTTAATGTATGAGTTTGTCGACAGAGAACTGGCAGTCACAGCTTTAATAGAAAAACAGTTGAACAGGCAATGGTCAAAGTAGTAATCCGTAAAACAGCCAAAAGGGCAGGGCAGGCAACAAACAAACATAAAACAAGGAACAGTCCAGAAGTCAAAACGGTCAAGGCAAAACACAGGAAACAAGAAACGCTTGAAATATCCACAACAGGAAAACAACACTGAGCACTGAATGTGTGTGAGTGTGGTGCATATATGTGAGTCAGAAATGTTCTGCAGGTGTAGTGTAATCAAAGTCGGGATGGGTCACAGCTGTAGTGAGCTGATTGGTACAAAGAGGTATAGTCCAGGTACTGTAAATGACAAAGGTACAGGGTCATACCTGTTAACATTAGGATGTAAAAAAAATAGGGGATACACAAAAAAAACTGAATATGCGAGCTGGAGCTGTTTCACTCTAAATAAACAGTTAAACGGTCAGTAATATGTTTTACTATTATTATTATTTCTAAAGGATAGAATAAATAGCATACGCTAGAAAAAAAACTGCAAATAAACTAGCAAACAGTTTAGCCAATTAAAATTCATAGCAATTAGAAAAAAATAGAATCAAGTTATCAAATCTCATTAACCTTTTTTTGACTGTAAAATTTAAACATTCTGATTAAAGAGAAGTAAATGAATCTCTCATTTAGATGTTTCATTTGATTACATTAAATACACTGTTAGACATTTCTGTAATTTGCAGTTATTTACTGTATTTCATTCAGTATGATACTGCAAATTTTTTTACAGTAAATAACTGGATTTACAGTTGCATTGTGGGATTTTTTGTGACATCAAACAACATATACAGCAATTTACTGTATTTATAAACATTTGTGTATTGTACTGTATTTTCCACAACGGCTTCGACTTCACCTTGAGGCGATTCGACTACTCTGCACCACATGATTTGCCAAATTTTGTCTAAGGACCCTGGAGCAATCAACATGCCTGACAAACATGCTGGATTTAACAAACTTTACTATGGTAAGCTTAAGTAGTGTTTCGTTTTACAGAATGTTTTGTGGACGAGTATAAAATTATCAAAAAAATTATCTTTTGGTTTGGAACTAGATCACCCATTTGAGAAATGTAACATCTATTTAGTTGTTACATTTATTTAGTTTATTACATTAACACTGCTATTACTTTAAATAAGACAAATATTTATTTATTTACATAGGAACCGGTGTTGCAGCTGGTTTTGGTTTAGGAGGGAACCAAGAGTGATGCAGACTGTTTCGGAGGACACATTAGCACAAACGATGGTCCGACGGAGAGTATTTTTCCCCAGAAAAAAAAATGCTTCTGTCTGTGCTGACAACACTCGATGTTGATTTGAGCACCTCTATAACTTGGTTAGCATTTTTTTGGCTGAATCGATCTTAAAAAACAGTTAGCTAAACTGAGATAAGTTAACACCGAGTTGAACTCAAAATTATTTTAAGGAGCAACGTTTAACATCTATTGATTTTATATTACATATATTAGCTGTTGTGAAGTCATTATTCTCTGGTTTGAAGTAGCTAACGTTAGCTTAGGAAAACATCGCAACGTAATGCATAATCATAAATATTTATGATGTATAATCATATATCTATGATGTATAATTGTACAATATGCTGATAACCACGTTTTTGCTAATTATTGTTTTGGATTTCTTTTGTTGGGTTCCAGCTAGGCATGGGCTGATATAAGATTCTGCCGGTATGATAACCTTGGATATATATATCACGGTATTGAGATTACTGCTCTAAAAAATATTCTCTTTTAAATGTCTGGGTAAAAAAACAACACCTTTGTCCCCTTTGAATGTACTGAATTGACTTTTATGTTTCTCAATATAGTACTTTTAATACAAAATGTCACATGTTTAGTTGCTAGCTAAATTAAATATTTTTTCCCCTTTTTATCAAGCACTGTAGTAGTTTTTTTTTTATCTTTGTTTATTAAACTTTTGAGCAGATTGAGGTCTGTCATGGCATGGGTCAGACATTTGGTAATACAATAATTAGTATTGGGATATATGCATGTGTCTATGTATTAAATGTGTTTTTTCCCCATTTCATGTTGCCTGAATGTTTTTGTTGTTGGTATAAATAAATCCAGAGGATGAAACAAAATGCACAGCCACAACCAGAGTGAGCCAGGAGAAGACAAGAGAAGTAGTAAAGAGAAGAATGACAGCCATTAACAACAGATGGCCTAATCTGTCCTGCAGGGAATCACCCCATTGCAAATGCTACAATGTTTTTGTAAAGCCTTGTTGGGGGAAAAAAATAGCAGGACATTCTGGATAGTCATCTTTTAAACATGGTAGTGAGCTGATCATGAGCAGGAGCCAGTTGCTCAGTAGCAGCTGAAAACTAGTTTTTTTAAACAAGCTTGCTCTATGCTTATGTTGGTCTGTTTCTCCTTATCCAGAGGTCTCCATAATCCTGGACAGGGCCGAATCCTGACCAGATGCTGTGGTGGTCATGGAGTAGTGGAGAGCATGAGACTGATTCCTGAAAGACCCCAGTGACAGATGAGTCTCTGCATTGATCTCGTGGGCCAGCCTGAGCACCCGCCTGTTACCTACTTACACCTGCAGCTTCTCCATGACAGACGTCCAGGGTTCTCCAGCGTCCGGTGACTAGACTGTGGCTTTGCACAGGAAGTTTGGCCCAAGGAGAACTGGTCATGCCCAGCTGAGCCTGGTTTTTCTCAAGGGCTTTTTTCCTACACTTTCGTCAATTGATGTAGTTTGTTCCTCTCCACTGTCGCCACTGGCTTCGTTTGGTGGATTTGCTCTTCAGTGTTTGAACTTTCAGCAGTGACGTTTACATTACACTGAACTTAACTGAACTTCAACTCTGAAAACTGGAGTAAATCAGTTTCAATTTACAAGAACTTCTATGTTAAGCTCAGGGCACAAAATTGCAATTGTTTTGGTCGCATATACGCCCAAAATTTTATCTATGCGACCTCAAAATATATTTGGGAGCATTTGTGCGAGTGCATAAAATTGATGTCGTGCGAACAGTTTTCACAGCTAAATGTTCACCACATGAGCGGAATTAGGAGGCATTCATGCATTAAGCATCTTTGCACCTTAAAACACCAAATGCAGAGCTCAGGAATAGTTTAAAACAGTTGACATGTGAACTTGCTGCAGTAAACAAAGCCTGCAATGCTTGCCTCGCCTTCAATCTCTTCTTATTGGCCCACTGCGCTAGAACATAACGCAAATGGATTGGTTAAGGATGGATTGGTGGAGGATCACCTCATCCACACTGATCCTCAACACTGGTGCTCCACAGGGCTGTGTTCTCAGCCCACTCCTGTACTCCCTGTACACACATGACTGTACATCCAAACACAGCTCCAACGTCATCGTTAAATTTGCTGATGACACAGACAATGATGAGACGGCCTACAGAGAGGAGGTGCACACTCTGACGCAGTGGTGTCAGGAAAACCACCTATCACTCAACATCAGCAAAACCAAGGAGCCGGTGGTGGATTTCAGGAGAGAGAAGAATGAACACACTCCCATCACCATCATCGGGACACCAGTGGAGAGAGTCAGCACTTTCAAGTTTCTTGGAGTACACATCGCTGAGGATCTGACATGGACTGCCCACACAGACGCAGTGCTGAGGAAGGCACAACAACGCCTCTTCTTCCTCAGGCGCCTCAGGAGATTTGGAATGAGCCCCCACATCCTCCGCTCGTTCTACACCTGCACCGTGGAGAGCATCCTCACTGGCTGCATCACCACCTGGTA
>CAIGQZ010002453.1:0-13117 GCA_903798205.1 Danio tinwini
TATTGGGGTTTCAGGTCAACCGAGAAAAGAGCAAACTCGCCCCCGGGCAGAGGATCTCTTTTCTCGGGTTGGAGCTGGACTCGGTCACCATGACAGCGCGCCTCTCCTGAGAGCGCGCTCCGCTAATGCTGAACTGTCTGAGAGACTTAGACAGCAAAATAGTGGTCCCACTGAAATCTTTCAGAGGCTCCTGGGGCATATGGCATCCGCAGCCGCTGTCACGCCGCTCGGATTGCTCCATATGAGACCACTTCAGCACTGGCTTAACGATCGAGTCCCCAGACGCGCATGGCACGCGAGCACACACCGGGTGACTGTCACTACGCTGTGTCGCCGCGCCCTCAGCCCCTGGAACGATCCCTCGTTCCTACAGGCCTGAGTGCCTCTAGGACAGGCGTCCAGAAATATTGTCGATTTGACAGATGCTTTCCAGCACGGGCTGGGGGGCCGTGTGTTGCGGGCATGCAGCACGGGCTTGTGGAAAGGAACCCAGTTGCATTGGCATATCAATCGCCTAGAGCTGTTGGCAGTGTTCCTCGCTCTCCGCCGTTTTATCGGTGCTGGAGCGACAACACGTGCTGGTCAGGACGGACAGTACGGTGGCGGTGGCGTATATCAACCGCATGGGGGTATCCGCTCTCGCCGCATGTCTCAGCTTGCCCGCCGTCTGCTCCCCCGGAGTCATACGCAGCGCAATCGCTGCATTCCATTTTTCCCCACCGAGCTCAACCGTGCAGCCATCCGCTCTCACGGCAGTTTCGTCCGGGAAAATGGGGACTCCACCCCTGATTGGCCAGCTGTTATGGGCTGCGCCTTTCTCTCTAACTCAGAGATTTGTGCGCTCTCGCTTGAGTTCCCCACTTGGCGAACCCTGTAAAGTCCACTGGCTTATAGCTGGCCTCAGGGCGTGCGTAATACGCATTTCTCCAGTGAGCCTACTCGCACAGATACTGTGTAAAGTCAGGGAGGTCGAGGAACAGCTCTCGTATTGCGCCTCTCTGGCTCAATCGGACCTGCTTTTTACTCTCCTCGTGATGGCCCCTCCCTGGCACATCCCCTGGAAACAGGGGACAGGCACCGTTTGGCACCCGCACCCAGATCTATGCCTCACGTGCGGTTCATAGATGGAGTGCGGAGGACTTAGGTGACCTACCGATTAGGTGGTTAACACTGTCACTCAGGCTGCGCACCCTCTACGAGGCATGCCCACGCCCTGAAGTGGAGTCTATTCGCTGTGTGGTTAACTTTTTCCCCGAGAAGGAAACCCCGAACATGCCAGATCAGAGTGATGCTATCCTCCTTCAGTTGACTGGAGCTAAGGCTGTCTCCTCCACTCTGAGGGCTTGGCGTTACGATCATCCCCGCTCTAAGGATGCGGTGATGGCGGCGCGCTGGGAAGTATCGTCTCATCATCCAGTTCTCAGAGGCGCGAGACATGAATATTAATTATTCCTGTTTCCCTCTCATACCCACTTGGAGATCTCTTTTAGGAGAGGTCTGCTCGATCACTCGACTCAGTATCTTAAGATTTCTGTCCAGGTAGACAGCTCTGCTGGTCGCGTACGCATCGGCCAAATGGGTGGATAACTGGGGGCATTTTCGGTCAGCGAAATGTGCCAGCGTGTTGGGCCGGCCCACTCTCACGTTTACCTGAGACCCCCGCCCACCTAGGTGCTCTAGGTTCCTACAGCATTCTTTCAGCTATGTAGTGAACCTGCAAGCGCTGCCAACGGAGGAGGCAGACCCAGCCCCTTTATTTGCTGCGTCCTTCGCGCTTTGCGTATTATACGGACCATACTCAGCTCTTTATCTGTTACAGTGATCGGCAGAAGGGAAGTGTCGTATCCAAAACAGAGGTTGGAACATATCCACTGAACCGTGAATGCCATCTCCCTCGCTTATCTGAGCCAGGGCGAGCCGTGTCCCCCAGGAATGAGAGCGCGCTCCTCGAAGCACGCATCCTTGGGCGTTAGCACGCGGCGCCTCTCTAACAGACACTGTAGAGCTGCGGGCTGGGCGACACCTTGCGAGATTTATTAATCTTGAGGGGAGCCGATTTCCTCGCGGTAAATGAGAAATTCGGTTAGGTGTTGTAAAACGCTTGCTGCGCCATTCTCTCTAACACGGAGATACGTGCGCTTTTTCGCTCTGTCAGTAAAGTTCCCCGCTGGCGAACCCTGCAGATACTCCTCCGAGGCCCCCAGCATCTGACTCAGCGGAGAAGTCAGGCGCTGGCCCGTTACGTTTTTGGTCTGCCCGCTGGTCAGCCCGCGTTCTGGGTATAGGTGCCCGCTATGTGCGATCCCCACAAGGCGATCCCATATGCTTATACTGCCATGGTGCAGTCCCCCCTCACAGGCGGACCCGTGTCTTCCCTTACCGCTAACCATCTTATATTCATATGCGTACTCCCCCTTCTTAGGGCTAGTCCATATGCTCTCTCGCCACTAGTCTCCCCACTTGGGTAGCAGGTGGCCTCCGCAGCGTCCTCCCTATCGGGACTGCACGCTCCCCAACGTACTGTCGTATTAAATTCCTAGAAAGTGTTCTAGACGCATCTGCGGCTCCCGAAAAATATATCTAAATCCGTAAATCTTCTGTTGAAGTGGGATAAGTAAGGGCCAGGGAACACGTTGGAAGACCGCGCCTCTGGTGACGCAGGTGCGCTCACGCTCTCTTTTGCCTGGCAAACCTCTCATCGGGGGCGAAGGTAAGGTTCAATCATTATGGCGTTTTCCAAACATTTCCCCATAGTGGAAGTTTCCACATAGCATTGAAGTTCCCCTCCCGAAGGGGAACGCTCCGGTTACTAAGGTAACCCTCGTTCCCCGAGGGGGGGAACGGAAATGCTATGTTCCTTCGCCATAATGATTGCCCCTTAGCTGTTGAGGTGAAAGTCTCTTCCGCTAAAAATGATGCTTGGCTTTGCGCGTGCTGTGCTCTTATAGCAAATTGATTGCAACGAGCATCAGGTGCGCAAGCTGAAGCTGCCAACTCATTGGCATTTCATTGGCCCGTTTACATACTCTTTCAGATGATTGGCTTTCTGAGTGAAATCCCATAGTGGAAGTTTCCACATAGCATTTCCGTTCCCCCCCTCGGGGAACGAGGGTTACCTTAGTAACCGGAGCGTTCATCATGATAATTTAAATAATTTGTATTTTGTTTTAGCAATTCACAGCTGGAAAGCTTTATACACTGCAACAACAGGATTGAGTGATTTTCCAGAGTTTGTGGCACTGAATCTCATTGATGATCAATTGATGGGGTACTTTGACAGCAATACCAAACGCTTTAAGAGCCGATTAAAGTGGATGGAAGATAATCTTGGGAAAGAATATGATGATCATCAGACTAACATTCTACAGAGCCATACTGCAACATTCAAGAACAACATTTAAATTGCAATGGAGCGCTTCAACCAAACACACGGTATAATTGTTTTAGCTGATGTAGATCTGATTTTTGGGATTTTTCAAATTTTTTATTACATTATTAAAACAGTACCAGTCATTTAAAAATAATATTTGTGTTTTAAACACTTTTTGTCTAGACAAGTAACAAATTAAATTTATTTAATTTTATCAAATACATTTCAACAGACCATTTAAGACAGTTTGAACAAGTCAGTTAAATGTCCAGTATTAAAGTTAGACAAACCACAATTTGCTAAATGTCACCCATGCATAATAATAAACGACAAGTTATAATAAAGATAAAAACACAAGAGGACATGATTTAAAAGGAAAATATATATTTTTTTAAGGACGTGTTTGAATGGAAGAAGCAGATCTAAAATTGATGGTCCATTCTTCCTTTCAGGCTTTATTTGACTAATTCGTTTTAAAACTATATATTATTTAGTAGAAGTGGTCATTTTTATTAAATGTGTAATTTTGTCAGTCAGTGTTAATTTCTCAATGAACTATACAGTAGCAGATTCCACTTCTCAGCTAAAAACTAATTTAACATTCATTCAATCATTCATTTTCCTTTGGTTTAGTCCTTAGTCTCTTATTTATCAGAGGTCACCACAGCGGAATGAACCGTCAACTATTCCGGCATATGTTTTAAATAGCGGATGCCCTTCCAACAGCAACCCAGTACTGGGAAAACAATTTTACTTAAGAAACCAACTTTAATTAATAAAATATAAATTTTTATAATTTCATAAGAAATATTGATCAAATAAAATGTATAATTAATTGGAATAAACTAAAATGATGTAGAGGCTCAGTGGTTAGCACTGTCGCCTTACAGCAAGAAGGTCGCTGATTCGAGTACCAGCTGGGTCAGTTGGCATTTCTGTGTGGAGTTTGCTACTCACTCCTCTGGGAGCTCCGGTTTCATCCACAGTCCAAACACATGTGCTATAGGTGAATTGAATAAACTAAATTGTCTGTAGTGTATGAGTTTGTGTGTGGGAATGAGTGTGTGTGGGTGTTTCCTACTACTGGGTTACAGCTGGAAGGGCATCCGCTGTATAAAACATATGCTGGAATAGTTGCCGGCGTTTTTTTCCGCTGTGGTGACCCCTGAAATAGAGACTAAGTGAAGGAAAATGAATAAATGAATAATTAAAAATAATTGATGATAAAATCTCGAAACTATCAATATTGTTTTTCAGTCTTGCTTTCTTAAAAAATAAAAATAAAAACTCGGTTCTCTCTGGAGCTCCACAACTAGTAGCTATTAACATTTTTTTGCTTTTACACAATACTGTCAAAGTAGCATCAGCATTTACCATGATCATCTTTACTCTGAGATCAGTCAAATAAATTTTCAGATTTATTTTATTATTATTTATTTTGAGCAGGTCACTTTCAAGATATACGTTCTCTGTTGGCAAGCAATAGTGGTCCTTGAAGAATAATCAATCTTAATGATACTTAACACACAAACTTTAGCCAACATTTCTTTTTTAATCAAAATACCTTTGAAAAAAACATTATCTTCATATGCATGCAGTCAGATTGATTTGTCACACAAGCCTACAACTTTCTGATGGAAAACCTTCAGATTATGTCAGGACTAAAAATATCTATTTTTATACAGATATATTAGATCTGTTTCTGTTTCTCAGGTGTGCACACATTCCAGGAAATGTACGGCTGTGAGCTGGATGATCAGACTGGAGCAATAGGTGCATTCAGACAGTACGGATATGATGGACAGGACTGGCTTACTCTGGATTTTAAGGAGATGAGATACATTTCTCCAGTGCAGCAAGCAATGATTACCACACAAAAGTGGAACAATAACATAGGGTTAATTGAGAATAACAGAAATTACTACAGGACTTTGTGCATTGAGTGGCTGCAGAAGTATCTGGAGTATGGAAAGAGCAGCCTGGAAAAAACGGGTACATCAGATTATATGCACACTTTCAATGTGCAGGTTGTCATATTCTTGTGAAGTCATTATTAAATTTTGGTTGTTTTTTCTCTATAATTATTTCTCTCACTCTCTCTCTCTCTCTGTCTCTCTCTCTCAGTCTCTCCTCAGGTGTCTCTGCTGCAGAAATCTTTTTCTTCTCCAGTCGTGTGTCATGCTACAGGCTTTTACCCCAGTGGAATAAAGATCTCCTGGCAGAGAAATGGACAAGATCATGATGAAGATGTGGAGCTTGGAGAACTTCTGCCCAATGCAGATGGAACCTTCCAGAAGACCAGCACTCTCGCAGTCACAGCTAAAGAGTGGAAAAACAACAAGTTCAGTTGTGTGGTGGAGCATCAGGGAGAAACCATCAACAACATTCTCACTAAAGATAAGATCAGAACTAACAATCGTAAGTTATATTGAGTGCCTATAGATCATGACACTATAAAATGTAAATATAAATCATTTTATTAAAGTTATAACTTTAAAGTTATGCTTAATGTTCCTGTATTATTAAGTCATAGACAGCAGTTTGTGAGACTATACTGATAAAATCCTACACTCAAAAATATATATATTTTTAACTTGTTCAAACTACTTTATTAATTAAAATGAGCTGAAACAACACAATTCTTGAGATTTCATTGGGACAACTTAGTTTTTTTATATTCAATCCAAATAAAAAGTGTTAAGTTAACTTAATCAGTTTGTGTTGGGTAAACATGAATGAATTGTGTGGTACCCTGCATTTTTTACAGTGTAGACACAGTTTAAATGTTTGGTATTTGCTGAATTCTACAGGTTCAGATTTTTCAGCTTCTGCTCTCATTGGCATCATCATTGGCATTGTAATCCCTGTTGTCTTGCTGCTGCTGGTCATTGCTGTTGCTGGGTTTGTGTTGTATCAGAAAAAGAACGGTGAGAATAAATATTGTTGCTGCTTTTAATATATTGTGTGTTACACATTTGTGACCAATGTGTGAAATTACTGATCTAAAATTTCACTTTTTGTTTTTAGGTTTTAAACCTGTTTGTGAAAATGGTAAGTTTGCTCACAGTATCTTTTTAGTATAGATTCATCAGTAACAGATGGAATCTGCCCTCTGTCTTAATGTGACTAATTAGTACATGTATACAGTAAGGTTCCATTAGTTAACCACATTGGTTAACATAAACTAACAATAAAAACTTCTTAAAGTATTCATTATTTTTATTGAATGGTCATTTCAACATTTACTAATACATGAATCTAGTCAGAGGTACAAAACCTATGGTGTAAATATGTGAACAAACACTGAAGTTTTATTTTCATGAGCTGACCTTAAATAACATGTAAACATAGTGGAACACATGCATTGTTAATTGTTAGTTAAAGTTAAAGTAATGTACAATAAAATAGAAAATCTAATTAAGCTTTCATTTAAATATCACCTTATAAAATATTAGTATGTTATGTGTGGAGGACTAGAGGTGGCAAAAAAAAGATTGAATGAGTTACTAATTGAATAACTCAAACATTAATGACTAAAATTAATGAATTAGTTACTTAATTATAGACTTGCACTACTCTAGGTGGAGTATCAGTGTACTTTTGTTTGCTCTAAACATTTTTGCTTTTGCAGCCTTTGACTCAGTTGCTGAAAAAACCAAGAGTCAAACATGTAAGTTTGTATTTTTGTTAAAATCTTCCAAAACTTTCCTAAAATGTCATAAGGCTTGAGCAGTGTATTCTGGATTTTATTTTGTAATGTGTCATTTTCCTCTGCAGCTGTGAACTCTGTCATTGACCCTGGCTATGGCAGTGGATCAGACTGCAACTCAGACAGTGGCTCATATAAAAGCTTAAACAGTACATCAGACATCACCTCTGTTTGCTCTGACAATGCCATAGTAACTTAAGTTTACGTAAGTGTCATTTATATCTAAAACAGCTAACTACCTAGTCACAAATGAATGGACCATAATGATGCATTTTTTGTTGTTACAGGAAAGCAAAAAAGATGACAGAAAACACTGAACCTGATAATGTTCTGACACTTGCATGCAGGTTTTGCTAAATTTGGTTAAGGTAGATATTGCATTATGGGACCATGATCTCCACTCTGGCAACTTTTGGTGTTGAAAATTCAACTCTACAGCTTAACAAAGTGACTTTTATTGACATTTCAGTAGTTTTAATTAATTTATTGTATGATAAATAATATATAGAAAAATAAGTCTGTAAAATAGCAGAAAATGTGCTGGCAGTTTGCACTTTGCGGGGTTCCACACAATTCCTTCATATAGTCCCAACACAAATCAGTTAAATTAACATAATCATTTTTATTAATTTAAGTGGATTGAACATAAAAAATTAAGTTGTCCCCCAAAAAACTAAGGAATTGTGTTTGAACTCATTTTAAATAAGTAGTTTGTTTTAATAAGTAGTTTAAACAAATAGTATCAGTTTAACCTATTAAAAAATTAAGAAAAGTCACTTTCAAACTTTTCAAGGTTAAAAGTTGTTGGTGGTAAGATCAAGATACCATAATGCAATTCAAACGCATAAATAAACTATGGGAAAAAAACATAAATCACAAAATAGATATTTTTTAGTGTATATTGGTCTGTATTTAGCGAGGTGATTTCATGAGTCAAAAAAAGCACAAAATCTCTAAATTACCAAATCTTTTTTCTACTAAAAAGATTCATCTAACAGTTCATCAGTCAATAATGTTAAGGTAAAGGGCATGAAAATGTCACCTTTGGTTTCTGAGGTATTTCTAATCACTTTTTTTCATGGAGTTGATTGTGCTTTTATTAAAGCTATTGTAGTTTTTCAGAATTGCAGTCAGATTTTGTCTAGTGGTCATGCGAAAATACATGCAAACGTTATGGATAATGTGTAAACTTTCTTTACAAAACAGTCTATTTGTTGTAAAAAATGTGTTTATGCTTGTGATTGTGTCCATGTGTGTTTGTTTTAAAGCTGAGCTAATATGCCCTTTTTTTTACAAGATGTGAAAATAAGTTTATGTCCCTAGAGTGTGTATGTGAAGTTTCAGCTCAAAATACCTCACAAATAATGTTTTATAACACTTTGATTCTGACGCTTTTAGACATTGATTTAGATTGTGCCCTTTTGGTGACTCGCTTTAAAATCCAATGTGATTGTGCTTTCTGGGCGAAGCTAAAAATGTCTATGTGGCAACATAGCAGCAGTTTCAAAACAGCTGCTTCTCACTCAGGACTTTTTATACTAATGCGATAGAGATGGTCACCAATGGGCGGCGTTTTTCCCCTTTGATAACATACAAATGGAGAATGTTAATCAAAGTGTTTCTGCAGACAGTTTTTATGAAGTGTAGTTATATAAAATAGAATTAATTAATTTTTACCATTAGAGGCTGGATATCTTCACACACTGTTACCACACAATAGTGCTTAAACCCCTTACAAAAGAGAAAAAAAAGAGATTTTTGCATAATAGGTCCCCTTTAATTAGTGTGAAAGCATATGTTTGTGTCCTGAATGTAAATATTCAGTTTAATTAAAGGCAGTATTGTGTTATACTCAGAGTGCCTTGATATACAGTGGATTTAAGAATGTTATTTTGTTTTTAAGACTTGATGCTGTCAATTTCTGTAAATTACACACTGTACTTAATATTACATTTACTGACATAATAGTGATTATAAGCTGCAAGTTTCTCTGGTGCAAATATAAATGTTCTAAACTCTTTCACTTGAAATTTCCCCCCTTTCTTTTATCTGTTCTGTACGTTCTAGATTCAAGATGCATATGAGACTTGTTATTAGAGTGTTTGGACTCGTATCAAACATTCAGTTATCTGGCCTCAGTAATGATTCCTAGGCTAGTTTTTTTGTTAGTATGGATTTCATATTTGTTTGTGGAAGGCACTTACCTGTTCTATATGATGAAATAAATTAACTTTACTGTTTACCTGTGTGATGAAATTCACCTGCCTTGTGCCAAAGAAGAAACCAACCTACATTACTTTTGTTTTGTTTGAACACATTATATTTGCCATGTATGTGCTCTTAAAAATAAAGCGGTATCACTTTACTTGAAGGGATGTTCATAAGACTGTCATGAACCCTTTATAGTCATGACATGACACAAGAATGTGAGATTTTATGCATGCTTATGACAACTATTAAGTGTCATTTGGTGAGTTATGACATTTTATATGCAAAGATGACATTGTTTGTTATGACAACTTGGCATTACCCAGACAACATATCTTGTCATAAATCTGTCATAAACATGATTGTCATGAGGCATTATAACTAATTTCCTTCAGCTTAGTCCCGGATTTATCAGGGATCAACACAGCGGAATGAACCGCCAGCATTGTAATTGTGTCATGAATATTTTTCTGATCAAGATTTCAGCGGAACAAACAGTATTTGTCATTTAAATGTGTCGTTAAAAGTGTTATTACTCTGTGAAATCATTTTTAATAGCATTATTAATACTTAATGACATTTTAATGACAAATTTAGCTTGTACCACTTTGAGGTCAAAACATATTAATGACGGTGTTAGAAAATTCAAGACATATTAATAATGACTTCATGAAAATCATATTTGTGACAGATTTATGACAAGTTTTGTTGTCTTGATAATGTCAAGTTGTCATGACAAAGACAAAAACAGGTTGTGATGTATTTGTTTATGTCAGGTTGTCATAACAAACAATGTCATCTTTGCATTTAAAATGACTGAATGAGTGACACTTAATGACAGTAACAACTGTTGTTATAAGCATGCATAAAATCCCATTCACATTTATGACGTCATGTAATGATTATAAAAGTTTACTGACAGTCTTATGAACACCTGTTCAAGTAAAGTGTTACCAATAAGTCTTTATTGGCATTAATGATTACACGAAGAGCTTACATCTATTAAAACTTTTTTTCCTCACAAAAAGGTTCCCAGCAACAGAAAAGGGGTCTTTTTAGATAATGAAATTGTTGTTCACTCTATGAAAACAATTTTATTTGAGAACAGTAAGTCAAATACAGTTGCAATCAGAATTATTCAACCCCCTTATTTATTAGCCCCCCTGTTTATTTTTTCCCCAATATCTGTTAAACGGAGTAAAGTGACATTTAAAGGCTTAACTAGGTTAATTAGGTTAACTAGGCTGGTTAGGGTAATTAGGCAAGTTATTGTATAATGATGGTTTGTTCTGTAGACTATGGAAAAAATAAATAGCTTAAAGGGGTTAATAATTTTGACCTTAAAATGGGTTTTTAAAAATTAAAAACTGCTTTTACTCTAGCCAAAATAAACCAAATAAGACTTTCTCCAGAAGAAAAAAATATTATCAGACATACTGTGAAAATTTCCTTGTTCTGTTAAACATCATTTGGGAAATATTTAAAAAAGAAAAAAAATTGAAAGGGGGTTCAATAATTCTGATTGCAACTGTATATCAGTTTTCTTTAAAAAGACTTTTCACTTATCTGTGGGAGAAACCAAAGCACCCGAGGAAACCAACACGGGGAGAACATGCGAACTCCACACAGAAATGCCAACGGATCCAGCCAGGGCTCGAACCAGTGACCTTCTTGCTGTGAGGCAACAGCGATATATCTTAATTTTATAAGAACAATTGTTTCTTTATAATGTGTTGATTTTCTAACTATTAAATTGCTTAAAGTCAAGGGATTGTATATCTAAAATTTGATTTGTGGTCAGAGCCAATTCACACATATGGTCTGACCAATTTTCTACAGAATATTTGCAGGTATTGTAAAAAAAATACATTAATCAACCTTTTTATGTTGTAAAAGTCAGATGCATCATAGGGCAACTACATTCATGGTTTGAAATTAAAAGCTTCATCTCACCTTGTTTGAGCTGTATATTACAGCTAATGTTTCATCTGTATTTTCAGTTATCCAAACAAATAACAATTAAAATACAGAATAATAATAATTCCTTATTTTAATATAAAGTAAATTATATAAAATATAATTTATAAGCTATACACATTAAAATATTTTATTCTATAAAACCAATGTACTGCAAACTCATGAAAATAGAATAATTCTTGATTCTATATAAGGTTTTAATTCCCACTATGTTTAGGAATTCACAGCTTTTTTTTTTTCTTCTTTAGAAAACCAAACAAAATCAGAGTCTGTTTATGTTGTAAGAACTCTTTTTGGTTGATTGTGAAAGGTTGGAGGGACAGATTAGCATTGCCTATTGATTATTTCAATAACTTAAGCACTTTTAAAACACTTCTTCATAAACATGGCAATTTTCAAGAGTTGTACAACTTAAATTTTAAAGTCTAGTTTTTTTAAGCACTTTAAAGGTCAAACTCATTTACCTACCAATGTGAATGTTTCTTTACCAAGAAACAATGTAAAAGCCATTGGTTGACTGACTGATTCATACACATTTAACAATAATTCTAGACCCCATACATGCTATTTGCTTGTATGCAGGCAACTCGAAACAAATTAGCTATAATCTAAAAACACAAACGAACCAAACAAGATAGAAAAACAAATGTTGATATTTGTGTTTATCATTTCATGATGATCATATCACATGAAATTATGTTTTAATCTACATTTTTGTGGGTGGATAAAACATTTCCAGCTGTACATGCCCTCTACTTTTACTTTTGTTTCTGCTTCAGCTCCTGCTATTGCAAATCACTTCAATAACACTTTGCCGAGGTTTTATGTGTCAAGATACAACAAAGAGGGGTTATTTTTACACTGTCCGTTTTAAGCACATCACAGTATTAATAACCTATTTGAATGGCCTTAAAACAAAGAAGTGCTGAATGATATAAAAAGTATATACAACATCAATATATTCAATACGGCAATACCAGAAAATCTGGTTGTTTGGTGCGGTGGATGGCGTAGGTGTGTCGCGGACGAAAGTAAAGAGGGTTGGGGAGTCGCGGAAGAAAGTTAAAATGAACAGCTTGACAGGCGAGGCCAATAGTATCTGGATGCAGCCTTCATGATGCAAGCTGCATCACTCAGAGATGCAATGTCAGACACAATGCACTCAATGGAGCTAGTGACGTCACTGTGAGGGGTAGGGTTAGGAGTGGGGTTAGGTGAGCACATTAAAAAGCATTGGATGCAGCTCAGATTGCATCTGCACCGAGTCTGCAGCCAGACCCGGGGAGGCACAAAAGTTCATCAACAAACAGCAGTCCCTCATAGAAGCTATCAGCTGTATTGGCTGTAATACTAGTAGCCTAGGCTACGTTAAAAACAATATGCGAACCAAGGAATTCATACTTTTCAAACACTCGTCAAGCAAATTCAAATTTATTCACCCGAGTAGGCGGTTTCGAGCTCAGCCATTGTCGTTTTGTAAAATAATTTAATCTAGATTTATATGTATTGTTGATGTAAACAATATAGCACAGTTATTTGTTTGACTTTAAGATGCTTCAACAGCATTTCCCGTCCCATCGCTTAGCCTATATGTATACTTTTTTACCATCTCACCTATTTACTTGCTAAATTTGAAATAAAATAGTTTTGCTTTTAAAGAAATAAATGATTAAATATTAAGCCTGTTTTTGACACTCATATAATACCATCAAGTACAGGACACCCTACACAAAAAAAATCTTCACTCATTCACTCAGCCGCTTACTTTGTAAGCTTGTACTGCTCTCTTGTGGAAAAATAAGGGTATATGTTTAGGGTTAATGGAAAATGTTCTGAATATATATATATATATA
>CAIGQZ010002453.1:28117-47126 GCA_903798205.1 Danio tinwini
ATACATTAACACAACCTTATTTTAAAGTGTTATCATCTTCAGAAAGACAGATAACCAACTAAACTACGCTTCAACCAACACAGTCTCCAAAATACAATTCTGTTTACAAAGTTTACAAAATACACATTTTTAAAGTGGCTGTAATAAAAAAAAAATCATAAAACATCACCCACAGCTAAGAATCACAAGTAAAATACATTACATCTGTTTTTTATATGTTGAGAGAAACTCTTGAGGTAAAAGCTGGTACTGGGGACAAAGAATTAAGTGTAAAACACTAAAACATCTATATCAGTCTAGCAGTTAAATACATCTTTTATTCTCAAACACCAGGTGAGTATCCTACAAAATCAATAATGAGGTTTGCCACTCAAATTCATTAAGAATAAATGACTTGATTTTGATGAAAACTCCTGCTATAATCTATAAATCTGACATTGCTCCTTCACTTTGCAGGTCTGCATGCTAAATATTTAGTTGTTTTTGTCTTTTTGCAAAAAGTACATCTATTGTGTTTAGCATTACTGCAGCAAAACTGAGCACCCGTGACAGTGGAACATGTAGAGAAATATTTCAGTAAATCATCAAGAAAATGTGTAGAATATATGATTCCATTCTCTCTCACAAACACAACAGTTACACCTTGACATGTTCAGACCTACTTGACTTATTATAGCCTTTAACTTAAATAATACAACAGTAATTTATTTATTCCATTATTATTAGTATCATTAAAATTGCATGTTCACATGGGTCCTACAATGATGGCTCACGTTTGTGAATGTACGACTATTCACCTAGTAGATAAATTTCTAGGTCTTTAAAAAAATGTCACATTAAGTGTTCACATAAGTTCTATTACTTACTTGTGTCATCCCAGAGACCTGTTTATCTTCAGAAAACAAATTAGAATATTTTAGATTAAATGCTCATTCTCTACAGACAGCAATGGTCCCGAGATGGTCATAGTCTAGATAAGGCACAAAAAAAACATTGTCAAAACGTTCCATGTGACTTCAGTGGTTTAACTGAGAACATACCTTTTTTTTAACTTCCTTTTCTGGACTTTGAACATCTTGGGACCCTTGCTAAACATGGAGAAAGAGAAAACTATAGCTTCATGGCAAAAGAGTCAAATTTCACATTGAAATGACCAAAACGAGCTCAAACCAATGTTCAGTTTGGAGAGAAAGAGAGAGAGAGAGAGAGAGAAAAGGGAGGAAAAAAATTAGCAAATTCTAAAAAAAAAAACTTCTTTGTGATTTAACCTTTAAGACAAATGTACTGGACCTGTTACACATATATCACTATCCTTTATGAACACAAATTTCACCGTAAAGGGTGCTGTTGTTTTGCTTTAGTAACACCTTCAGAGAACACCGTAGTTGTCAGACATCCATACAAAAGCAGAGAGTTTGGTGTGGTGTAGCAGAACTGCAATAGACATCTGTCCAGGCTGACATTGGTTTAGGCCATCGGTATGTCCTTGATGTCCTCAACTGTAGTTTCCAGAAAACCTGCAATAAATTAAATACTAGGTTACAACCAAGTTGGTATCTGCTATTATACAAAGTGAAATTCAAACATTTTATTTTTAATTGAATCAAAATTTGTCCTATATCACCACATTCAATATGTTTGACTCATCCATCTGAATATTCCTACTTCACTGATCTTGTTTGGGTTTCATTTACATTTAATTTTTGTAAGATTAATGATGCAAAATCTCTATTATTAATTGAACGCACATACAAACCACACACAATTAGGTACTGCTATGAGTAAACCGCAGTATTCCAAGAGAGGAGCAAAGACACAAAGGAAAACAAAACACACACCAGAACATAGTATAGCATAATCAATAAATAAACTAGGACAAAGCTGGTTTGTGAACACAGGCAATTATAAACAGAACATTACCAACCAAAGAAAAAAGAATATTGACATAAAATGAACTTAGTAAACTTACATACGGACAAAGCCTTTTCCATTCATTGCTGCGTTTCCATTCCTCTAGTTAGGAGTACATCTTTAAAGTAAAAGGAAACAACAACAGTAGTTCACTTTATAATAACCATTATATTGCATGTTTAATATATTATTTATAACATTGCTCAGTAAAAATGAAACATTATTTGATAACTGTTTCTCAAAGTCACAATGTGTAGCCAGCACTTTTTTAGGATAATTCCTATAGTCATACATAAAATTTATCAAGAGGAATTTGCAACAAGCAAACAAAAAGTTTGAGAAGAAAAAATATTAACTGTAAGAGATTTGAAGAACTAAGAGAAGTTAGGTGTGTGAATTAGGTGTGAAATCATCAGGAAGCCTTTAGGTGCCGCCGGTGCCAGCATTTGCCAGAATTCAAATTTTAGATTCTCGAAAAAAATAACTCGGCTGCAGTAAAGAATCATGAAACATTCACCACATCTAATAATTACAAGTTGTTGTAAACCCTTATATGTATTGTAAAAGCGGTTTAAAGCTTTTTAGACATACAGGTTGAGAGAAACTCTAGAAGGAGCAACACTTTTGCAAAAGCCTGCATGTAGTACAGAGGATTGAAGGGATAAGTCAAAATTTAAATTCTGTCATAATTTACTCACCATGTTGAACAAAATATATTTAAAAAAAAAAAGGTGGAAATCTATAACCATTGACTTCTACAGTATTTGTTTTTTTCCTACTTTGGATGTCAATGTTTACAGGTTTTTAGCTTTCTTCAGAATAGCCTCTTTTGTGTTCAACAGAATAAACTCATAATGGTTTTAAACCACTTGGGGAGTAAAATGTAAGTAATTTTTAATTTTTGGGTGACCTATCCCTTTCAGTTTGAAAACACCTGAATTCTTATGTAGACCCTTTTCAAGAGACAGATGATGCATTTAATTTGTCATCTTAATCCTCAAGTTTTTAATATTTAGATTTTTTTTAAATAGCATGTTTATTTGTTTTAATGACATTTTACTAAAAAAAACAAACAAACAAAAATTCTCAATGACATCACATGTACTGCTGCTACACATATATCACTATTTTTTAAGAATACAAATTTTACTGTAACGGGTGCTGTTGTTTTGCTCCAGTAATACCTTAAGAGAACACCGTAGTAGTAGGACATCCATACAAAAGCATTGGCATGGTGTAGAACTGCAGTCTGTCCTGGCTGACAGGTTTAGGCCATCTGCATGCTCTTGATGCCCTCAACTGGACCTTCTAGAAAACCCAGAAAGTTAAAACCCATTAAACCTCTTATCTGCTACGATACTAAGTGTAATTCAATCATTTATTTCTGACTAAATACATATGTCCCATAATATTGTCACATAGCATAACATCGCAAGATAATATCACAATAATAATATCAATATAACAACATATCACACAACATAGCCTAACAATCAATAAACAGATTAGAAAGAGAATATCACCAACCAAAGCACCAAGATTTTTTAACAGATAACTTAGTAAACTTACATATGGACAAAGCCTTTTCCACTCAGTGCTGTGCAAGTTAGTGCGTCTCTGGAGCAAGTTACATCTCTAAAAGTAAACAAAAACACAACAGTAAAACGACAGCAGTTCACTTTGTAATAATAACAATTATACAGCGTATAAAAATATATTGTTTTATACGTTGCTCAGTAACTTTAAACCGCATTTGGAGTTTATCGATTCGAATTTGCCAATTAAAACAGGTAAAAACACTAATTTAGACTAAAGTTAAACATGTAGCATTAGCTCGAGATTAGCTGCTGTGTCACTGGAACGCAAACAAGACTAAAAAAAACAAACTGGAAAGTTTTAAATGCTTTAAAATTCGAAACACTACAACTCAAAAGTCTGTTTACGATTAACTGTGTGTAAAACAAGATTGGGGGATAAATAAAACATGTAAAACATCGTAAAACGCTTACCTCTGAATTCTTTTGCGCTGCAGGTGTCCGTAATTACGATTCCAACCTTACATGAAGCGATGCGCGTGGCCGCGTGCGCCGAGTCCTCCGATGATACCATGGTAACCACCCAAAACGTTGTTGAATATTGGGTGAAGACATGACGTTAATTCAACATACAGATCGTGATGAAAAATGTCAACGTTGACTTGTATAAGGATTTCTGTAATGTTTTCAATCATTTATCATTCAACATTGTTTCAACTTTGAAGCAGCAACTGACATTTTTTCAACCGCATTTCAACGCTGAAGCCTGGACATATGCAGGCAGTTTTTCAACCATTGATCATTAAACGTTGTATCAACATTATTTCAACGTTAAAAACACACCTGACCTTATTTCAACCATATTTCAACGTTGAAGGTCGGTCGTGTGCCGGCTGGGTTTTGGCAAAATCCTTTAGGCTACTGACAAAACTTTCCATTGTAACAATAATCATAATAGGCACAAAACAAAAACAACAACAATAATAATAATAATCTAATTAATAAACCATAACAATTGAACTGAAAACAATGAGACAATAAATTGCGGTTTGTTCCAAAACATGCACTTTAAAAAAATAAAACGATGTACAAATATCTACAGCCGTTTATCACACCCAAACACATTTGTTTTTTTATTTAAATGTTTGATTTTGAAAAGTAAAGTATATTCTTGGATGCGTGCTAGTCTGCAGTGTCAGATTAGTTTCATTTCTAACTTGAGAAGCGCTTTTTTACCTAGAGACTGATGACAAATTGCTTGGTCCCACTTCACTGTGGTCTGCTATTAATAAAGGAACTGACAAGAGCCAAAAAAACTGGAGGAAGAAAATAAACGAATCATACATATTTAAAAATATATAACCTTTTATTTTGAAAAAATAAGCAAGTAAGTAAAAAGGCATAAATAAATATTGTTTCATATATATAAACATAATTGCGGTCCAATTTTACAAAAGAACCCTTAACTTTTATGATGAACTTTTATAAAGTGTACTTCCACACATAATAAAATTTAATTATTTAAAAACAAAATATGATTTAAATGTAATAGTTTTGAAAGTTAAGTTCATATCATTTGTAATTGGTTTTAAATGTATTAATTTATTACACAAATTCGAGTATAATGTATTAATTTAATACACCATTTTTTTAAAAACTACTTAAGTGGCACTTATCACATAATTTATTTAATAAAATATACTTAAATGCGTTTAAATGACGCCTATTCTGAAAAAGCCTACATTTTTTTGATCAAAAATACAGTAGAAACTGTAAAATTGTAAAATGTTTCTTCCTATGATTTAAAGCTGATTTCTCAGCATCATTACTTTAGTGTCCAATAATACTTCAGAAAACATGATATGTCTAATGTAAATTGTTATAATCACAAATCATAATTATAAATGCTAAAAATGAAACTAAAATGTAATCAATTATATTATTTTAAATATAACTATTTGTGATACCTTTTGTAGGGTTCAACCAGTTAGTCCAACGACGGTATCTACTGGTGGATGAAGGTTTATTGCCTGTTCGGGCTTTCCAGTGCACAATGTTGATTTACTTAAAATTTTACTCGTATCTGACTCCAATTTTAGTATGAGGTGGTTTAGAATATTAGTAGCCTATATTCATTCTCGTTTTATCTGACTCCAATTATAAAACATTGATAAGATTATTTAGTTCCTTTTAATATTAGGCTACTTTAGGTTATGATTGAATACTCTCTTCGATTTGTTATTGCATGTTATTCTCGTTCATTCGGATTCCTATAACATCCTGAGTCTTGTACCGGGTATACAATCTCTTGTACACAAACTTGGTCATTAAACAGAGGCGATTAACCACTATTCTAAAAGGTAGAACCCTACTTACTCAGTTTAGAATATTTGTTGTGTGGTCCCCATAGAGCTGCTATCTACTAAATCAAGACAACACTATTTAATCATACCATGATCATTACTATAGAATTGGACAGACCAATTTACTTAAACTATTAATAACTTTGAATAATCACCATATGATTTAAATAGTATTATAAGTTTGTAGATGAAGGCCTACCCACATTTAGATTAGTCTCAACAATCCTTTGTTGTTCTAAATAGAAAACCCATTATTGGCCTTTTACAGTCTAAGTATACTTGAATTAATACCAATTGTGTTAGTCAGAGCTCTAAGATCATCGTATAGCGTACCACGCTGCTCCGTCTATCGTGTCTTAGTTCGTTGCTAACCTATACAGGGGTTTGCGGTGTTATGGACTTAACGTAATCTACTAGAGATGATAACATGAGATCTGTTAGAATAATTCAAAACATAACAATTTATTAGTCCGGTAAATGTGGATTATGCCAATTCATTTAATCAATTCATAAACAATCAATACAAGACATCAAATTCTCAAAGATAAATCCAAGATCAAGAGATGCATACCTGACATCAAAATATACATAGCGTGGAGCATGAGAGCTCCACGCTACGGGCTAATCTGGGTACAGAATCGCGCCGAACATTTAGAAACTTCTCCTTAAGTAGTCAAACCAAGAAAACTCCTCGAAGAAAGGGGTGTGTTGAACAACAAAAGGCGTTTGCATTTAGTGCCTATAGGAAACAAATGGTCATTTGAATAAAGGCCCCCTAGGTAAGGGCACACCCTTAGCAGTAGTTCAAAAGATATCTGAAGGTATATATCTATTGTTTAGATTATGTCTATTTCTGAGGGAATGAGACCATTGTACCAGTCGCACTGAGACATTTCAAATGATATCAGACATGATAGATAAAGTCACTTGCATTGATATAGAACATTCATACTTTGAAATGACCATTCTGTGTGAGTTAGGAGAAAGAGGGAGTGGGTGCTTCAAATGTAAATGAAGGAAAGGAATGAGCTGACTTTCCCGCATTCCCACCTGGTGGGTTGTGGAGCTGATTGTCTGGGTTCAGGGATACAAAATATTGTTTGGTCAGATTAAAACCAATAGAAGTCTATGGAAATCCCCTCAAAGTCACAGAAACGTAATTTGTATGTAATTATAAATTATAAACGTTTGTAAATTCTAATGCATTAGATGCATTCTTAGTTTCATGCTTTGTCCACAGACAGCTTTAGAGCATGATATGATCAACTTAATGAATAGGGTTAGACACCTCAACAATTACTTCTGTTATTGAATTTCCACTCTAAATAAATTTACATTTTGTAGGCTAATGAAAGTTGTAATTAATAATTTGTATATGCCTTAAATTTAAAAATAACAATTAAATAGTCTAAAAAATTAATTTGTTTCAGTAGGAAGCAAATAAATTACAGTAATGACATTTGTATTGCGCACACACAAAAATCATGTTGACCACTCTCTCAAATGTGTTTAAGGCAACACACTGAGCAACACAGTGAATCAAATTCATCTTAGACACTGATGATATATTCTTCCTAGTATATCTATTGGCTAACACTTTAGGGGCTATATGTATCCTCGTTGCAATTTGCCAGATTAAAAATAGACAGGTATTGAGGAGGCCAAAACAAGTCGACATCAACCAAAATCTAAACATGAGGTCTGTGACTCTTATTCTCATTGGGATACAACTTATTTATACTAGTAAGTTGATAGTTGTGCAGTTTAATGCAATTTCATATTTTCATAAGTAGTTTTTTTTTCATTAAGAGGTTAAAAGCTTATATGTAAATTTAAATTAATGTTTTAAAGTTGTGATTTTCACTGTATTCTTAACAGATAGTAAATGTCTTTTGTATATAGCTTTAAACATTTTTTTTACTTTTTTATTTTATAAAAACAGATTTAATCTTGATTCAATTTTAGCAATGACATTGACACTAGCTATTTCTAACTTGAAAATTAAGTCATATGTACAGAATAATATAAAATGGACATTTGTATTCTGAAGGTTGTATATGTTCAATGTGTTCAATATATGTAGTACATAATTAATGTAGGCCTAAATAAGTAATTATAATTTGTCTCTTCCAATAAACGTATTCTAGGACTTCCAAGCTAGAGATTAATTAGAAAAGAAAATTTCATTTTCTATTCGTCAGGAATTGATCACGCAGGCAACAAGGCATAGATGTCATTAGCTGATACACATTGCTGTTTCTGTTAACCTTACTGTCTTCTTTGTATGTGCACAGTTACTCTTACATCTACCTTCTTTTTTGATAATGCACTTATAAAAGTGTTTATACATTTTAATCAGTTTTTTTGAGTAAAATAATATATAGGCATAAAGGCATGAATTGCTTTTTTATTTTCTTCTTTATTTGTAAAATTACATTTTTAAATAATGTTTTGTACAGTTTATATTTAGGTTTGTAAACAATCAATGTAATAATAATAGTAATTTTGATTGAATTAGTTCACCTTATGTTTTATTTTTAAGAATTAAATGATATTTGGCTTTCATGATGATTGTACAAAGGCACACAGAAAATTAGTTTGACAAATTATGACAACTAATTAAAGTTTTTGTGTCATAAAGCAATGCAAACAAACTGTTCACTTCAAAAGCAGTATAATATTTAAATGACAAGCAATAAGGATTTAGGAAACAGCAGATAAATAAGCTCTGCCTTCCTGTTTTAAAGAATGAGAAATTTGACTTGATTGAGTGCAGTTTTGAGAACTTCAGTTGAGCTCTAGCTAAATTATCTAAACAACAGAGACATATTTAATGCAGGAAATTAATTTATAATGTGTAATTTATAATGTGAAATAAATATATAATGGTATCTATCTTTTTGCTGTTTACTTTAGAGGGCAATGCATGAGTTTTTCTCAACAGCTTAGGCAAATTTCCCTAAGAAATTTAAACACCCATTTGAACAGAGTCTTATCTTGGCAGCACAGTCTAACTTTACAAAAAAATTATTACATACATACACACACACCAAAAAAAAAAAATATATATATATATATATATATATATATATATATATATATGTTTTAGAAGAATTATGTATTGAATCGTTGAATTTATTGGAAATTAATTATTTTGTACACAGTGTTTGGGTTGCATCTGAAGAAAATGTTTCTTAAATTAACACAATAAAAATCTCCAATCAGATGTCAAAATGACTACGACATTATCTAGTTTAGCTTTAACCCTAATTAAACACACCTGATCAAACTAATTGATTCCTTCAGGCTTGTTTGAAACCTACAGGTACAAACCTACACTTTTCTCCCCATAGACTTCCATTCCGGTTGCAAAGTTGCAATTCCACCGGAAATGCAAGCTCGTGCTACAAGTTTCGCCATCACATGATTACGTGAAACCAATCGAAGATCAAAACATGACCTCTCTGGACAGAAATTTAAAACATAGACCAATCGCTCATTTTTTTTTATGTCTAAAATCATATTGTTTAATCCCACCTTGGCAGGATTTCGCATGCTCAAACTCGAGTGTGACCGCAGCTTAAGTGTGTTGAAGCAGGGTTGGAACTAAACTGTGCAGAGCTGTGGCCCTTCAGGAAATGTATTTGACACCAATGAAAGGGTAAAGGATATTTCAGTGATTGTTGTTTTTATTTTTACTTTCAGGAAAACATTCTCTGCAATACTTCTACACAGCCACATCAGGTTTACCAAATTTTCCAGAGTTTGTGACAGTAGGGATTGTAGATGGTCAGCCATTTACATATTATGACAGCAACATCCGAAGAGAGACTCCGAGGCAAGAGTGGATAGCTAAATCTGTGGAAGAAGACTACTGGGAGACGAACACTCAGGTTTCCATTGGATCTGAACAGTCCTTTATGAACAACATTAATGTTGCCAAAGATCGCTTTAATCAGACTGGAGGTAAGTAACTAATATCTATTACAAATTTTCATAGATGCATGTGTTTATATAAACAACTTAGTTTACAGTATAGTCACATACGTTTTTCAAAATCCTCTTGTCCTATAGTGAGTAGAAGCTTTTGCAAATTTAACTAAAATGAAGCAAAAAATATAATTTTAATTTAATTTAAATTAATAATTGAATAAAATTATTCTGTAATATTAAAGAAATAATAAAAATACTGAATATGATTTTTCAAAATATTGATTTACAGAAATAATAAAAACATTAAATACATTCATCAAAAATATAGAATTTGTGGCAGAACTAATAAAAAGACTAAATATGGTTTTAAGTGGAGAATATGGTTTTATTTATTATTTAATTGATTGTATACACTTCAATAATCAGACTTCTGTTTCATCATTAATGCCGCAGCACAATAATTACACTAACGCTAATCAGCCTAACACACATCAGTTATCGTCAAACCTCTAACAGAGTGAACTGTGTCATGAAATATTAAAATGATTTGAAATCAAAATTATATTTAGTTTAAACCTTCCAAAATCAAACGTAATTGTTGTAACAAAATGTATTTCAGGGTTAAAGCTCTAAAATATCCATTTAAAATATATTTAAAATTGCACTCTAGAATATTCTAGAGGAACAGAAATATTTCTTATGCATAAACATACAAATTATGCACAGCTATAAACATACAGTGGTGATTTTTGTGCTACATTGTCAGTCAAAAAGAGCTTATTCATCATCATCATTAGGGCTTCACATTAACTTTTTTGATCACCAGCCACTTTGGCTAGTAGATTTCCAACAATACTAGCCACTCATCATTTTCGCTAGCCACATTTTTTTTGTTTGGAAAATATATTTTATATGCATAAATTTGACTTTGACACACTAAAATTACTTGATTTAGATTTTATGTTATGTCCACATGCCTCCTCATTCATTTCTCTTTTTGTGTGTCGTGTATAAGCAAATGGTCCATGGTTTCATAGTGTTGTATTACAATTGGTTTTTATTTCACCACTTTTCAGAGCTCAAATTAAGGATTTACCAAATTTATACCAAACATAAATAATTATTTCGTATCCACAAATTTTTAATGTGTCACAACAAGCAAAATATATCTGTATACTATTTATTTAACAAAACATTTCTTTAAAAACAAAATAAAATTGACATTTAAAAAATAACAGTTGTAGTGTATCTAAAACTATGCACAGTAATTTGTCCTGGCTAAAGGTCCCAGATCACCAGTTAACTACTCATAAATGGGGAGTTAATCTCATATTAAAGCAATGTTATTGTAAAAAAAAAAATTATAAACCATATTACCGAAAATACCTGTAAGTAAAAGAAAGCAGGTGAAAAACATACTGTGTGTGATAATGAAAGGATGATCACACAAGGTTAACGCTAGGCCAATTAATAATTTGTTCAAAGAATGGTTAAAGCATAAGTAATCTGTGCTGCTTATCAAAAGACAAATCCAGCTCTTGGAAGCAGTAAAACTATGAGTGCAAGAGGATAAATTTTTGTCTAGTCTATTTGAAAAAGAACCGACTGCAGCAGCTGCATTTAGGCATGGTTGTTTCACGCAAGGAAACAGGAGTGCGCACGCATTTTAAACAGTCACGCCCATCACATCACCTGTGAGCGCGCGAGTGATCATCCTCTCATTCGGTATTCAGCTGCGTTCTTTTGCTCCTGCAAACATAATCTAGCTGATTCTCGATTCTAAGATCACATTTGCATGCATATTGGGCCATCTTTATTGTCGATTCCTGCTTTTAAACAAACTACAGTTGAAAAATTATTTTCAACCAGCCAAAGTGGCTAGTGGTGGTAGTCGCCTGGCCGATTGTTGTCTATTGGAAAGAATGCGCCAATAGAGCTGCCATCTTGGTACAGGCTATCGCTCCTTTGAAATGAACATGGGAGCAAGGAGCAGTGGCGGACATCTCCATCGGGAGCCACAGATATATACACATATATGCATATATCTATGATCAGGAGTAGGGCTGCACGACATTGGAAACAATGCGATATTTTGTATTTCTGAGATATATACTGAGACGTGGATACCGCTTTATTCGGAAAGGCATCGATTGGGGTGATTTTGTAGGGGAGTGAATCTCCAATAATATATAAGAAATAACTTACAAGCATAGATGAATAAAATACAGCAAAGCTAAAAGTGAATTATAGTGTTCTGGAGAGTCTATCAGTATTCAGGTACAGATAGGCCTGTCAACAATAATCAATATACAGTATCGACTTATCGTGCAATACTTAGAGATACTTAGAGATGAGCTCAATAACTTTTGCTGTTGCAATATTTATTTACAAACTCACAAATAATGTTAAAGCCCTTTTACATTGATGTTTGTCGGTGTCAGTGTGTAACCAGGGATGTGACACTGACAACGGAGGTGAGGATCCAAACGCAGAGTTTTAATAACAGGATGGTCAGGCAAGCAATGATCAATACAGGAGCAAACAGATGTATAAGGGCAATCCAGAGTCGTAATCAAAATAACAGGCAGATGGTCAGAAGGTTGGCAGCAGACAGGGAGAAACAGACTAACAAGGCGAGGGTCAAAACACAGCAAATACAAGACAAGGAAACCACGTTGTAATGTCACTATACAGTTAACAAGACTCAGCAACAACAGTGTGTTAGTGTGCTGTATTTATAGTCCAGGAATCAGTCCAAAAGCAGCTTCAGCTATGAGTGTCTAATCAATGGTGACTTGGAGCAGGTGCGTGTGTTTGTGTGTGTGTGTGGCATGACTGGGTTTTGTAGTCCATATGAGGCAGGATTTGTAGTTGATGTGAATGTGAGTGCATTTACCAGCAATCTCTGGTTGTGATTGCTGGTGATCATGACACAACGTTTATGATTGGGCATTTACCTAATAGGACGTTTAAAAGTATATATAACAGGACATTTATCTTTTTAACATCAAATGATAGACTCTAAATAACTTTAAGAATGATGTGTATTTTAAAGTGTTATGGTTATTAGCATTATCATTCTGTTATATAATCTTTATATAGGCAACGCAGAGGCGCAGTGGGTAGCACGTTCGCCTTACAGCAAGAAGGTCGCTGGATTGAGCCTTGGCTGGGTCAGTTGGCATTTCTGAGTGGAGTTTGCATGTTCTCCTCGTGTTTGCGTGGGTTTCCTCCGGGTGCTCCGGTTTCCCCCACAGTCTGAAGACATGTGGTACAGGCAAATTGGGTATGCTAAAATCGACCGTACTGTATGAGTGTGTGTGTGTGAATGAGTGTGGATGCTTCCCAGTGATGGGTCGCAGCTGGAAGGACATCCCCTGCGTAAAACATATGCTGAATAAAGTTGGCGGTTCATTCCGCTGTGGCGACCCCAGAATAATAAAGGGACTAAGTTGAAAAGAAAATGAATGAATGAATGATCTTTATGTAATCAGTGGCATGAAATCATCTCAGAATGACAATGACAACAAAATATCGCTGATCACAGCCATTTCTGTGTCGATATATCGCACAACAAAATTCCTTATCGTGACAGGCCTAGGTACAGATATTGAATAATCAACCCTGCATAGTCTTCGTTGTATATAATGCGATCTTTATTGAAGTTACAAACATTATAATTTCTTGTGGATGGATATTTTAAATGTTGAAATGTTCACACAGTCACAAGCCTTAAAGCGATAGTTCATACATTCATTCGTTTTCTTTTCGGCTTAGTCCCTTTATTAATCTGGGGTTACCACAGCGGAATGAACCGCCATCTTATCCAGCATGTTTTACGCAGCAGATGCCCTTCCAGCTGCAACCCATCACTGGGAAACATCCATACACCCTCATTCACACACATACACTATGGACAATTTAGCTTACCCAATTCACCTATACCACGTGTTTTTGGACTTGTGGAGAAAACCAGAGCACCCGGAGGAAACCAACACGAACACGGGGAGAACATGCAAACTCCACACAGAAACGCCAACTGACTCAGGCGGGGCTCAACCCAGAGGCCTTCTTGCTGTGAGGTGATTGTGCTACCCACTGCGCCACCCCCAAGGATAGCTCACTTAAAAATTTTAATTTACCCCTGATTTACTCGTCCTTTATATGTTTGAAATGTTTATGAGTTATTAAACTATCGTCTTTTTGTGTTCAGCATAAAACAGAAACTCATAAACGCTTAAAACAAGCGAAGGGTGAAATGAAAATAGCAAGTCGATTTCTTGAGTGAACGATCTATTTAAAAACGCAGGCAGATGATAAACTTATGATTAAACTCTGCATTGATTATAACCCAACAGACACATCTATGTTGTAGCGATGTCTGTACAACGTTGCAGTTTTTTAAAGGCAACGTCGCCACTTACGTGCTCACTACATTGTTACAACGTAGAAATGTAAGACGTGAGAGGGCTGTAGTAACATTGTCGTGTATCATTCAGCAACCGTGAGACGCCGTTCTTACTACATGTATTAATGTTTTTTTTTAACTGATACTGCCTAGAATACAGGATAAGCAGTAATTTTCCAGTATTGCTAAGTATTAAATATTGTTCATTCATTTTTCCTTTTTAATTTAACAACTGCTGTTGTGGAAAAAAGATTCTGGTCTGCAAAATATTTTCTAAGTTTCTAAGTCAAAGCTTTCAAAACATGACAAAGTCTGAGATCTCCAAAGTCTTTAGGCAAAGCAGTTTATTGTTACAGCATCAGTAACAACAGAGACAGATCGATTGAGTGTCTGCTGAGAAAAGGCCAGCACACAGTTTAAATACACTTCTTTGTCTTAACACTCCACCCAAATTTACACATTAACACACCGCCGTTAGCTTCTCCACTGATAGGATCTCAAATCTCTCAGGTGCCCATCGCCAATAGAATCTCAGGGTTTTTAGGGATCCTACCCACGTCCAGTTAAGGTCTTTCCTTCCTACTTCAAACGTGATGACTCAGCCAAAAAACAATGCTCAACAATATATCTTGTTCACTGTCCACTGAGCTGTCAACTGTAAGTTCAGCTGAAGTTTACGAACACTCATATTTTTAGGCAGTCATTACAAATGAGTGTGGGTGCACGTGCAGGTGTGCCTTATCATGAGTTACAGAACAGGACACAGGCGCCCTTATGGCCTTGCTTCCATAAATCTACTCTCATTGTGACATTTCATCCTGCTCTTCTAATTTCTCTTCTCATCCCTGACTGCATTTGCACAAGGTGACCTTTTTTTTATTTACTAAAGCACACATAAATGATAATAATGCCACAGGTATGGGTGATAATACGATACTGAAATCACTCAAATAACCATATAAATGAGAGTAATAAATTCATCAGAAATTCATCAAGACACAATGAATTTCCCATCACTGCATATGTCAACTTTTAAGTGTAAAAATGCCACAAATGTATATAATCAAACTTTTTATTATATATTTCACAACCTTTAATACATAAAGTACACATCTAATTATTAGTAAACAGTATAAAATAATGTTTAGATTATATTAAATAATTAACTATAATTAAACTGAAAGGCCAGGCTTAATTAAAATGTCAATTGAGACATAAACAAACAAGAAAAGTAAGCAAGAAAGCAAATTGAAATGCAGACACTGGACATTGAAGCTCTGGACTGGAGAATACAGCAGACTGGGAAGCGCAGCCGAAGACCAGGCGTAGTTGTTGGTAGGGAGAAAGCAGTCAAAGAATGAACAAATCCAACAGAGAATCCAGTTTCAGAGTTGGATCCACTGCATCCACAAGTCAAAATAGGCAGTAAACGAGAGAGGACAGATCAGAGCTTGACACAACAGGACTACACAAATGACCACTGATGTCTTATTTAGCAAGAAGAAATAAAGCAATACTCACGTCTCCTCTGTCGTTGTTGAATGAGACGATGAACGCTCTGTTGAAATTTAAACGGATTCATTGATGACGAGTAAATGTTGTACAGGGGTCGTCTATGCAGCCTAAGCACAACCTAAAGCAACGACCTTTAAATGGCAACATTATGACACCGTTGTGACAACCTTCAGCAACAACGTAGACTCTCAACCTTTTTACAAGGTTAGTACAACATTATAGGAAGGTCGATACGTTGAGGCATTGTTGTGTGTTTGTTGAGAATCAGCTATAATCCTGACTCAACGTTGCAGATCGTGTGATGTGACTATTGCGGTTGCACACATTGCGATATTGATGGTCAAATGATATATTGTGCAGCCCTAATGGAGAGCACCAGGAGTTTTCCCAGTGGTCAGTATGCAGATATTTGTTTCAATTTTTCTCAAAACATGACCTCTCTGAACAGAAATGTAAAATATGGAGCAATCGCTCGCTTTTTTTAATGCCTAATCATCTTGTTTAATCCCGCCCCTTTTCGCAGCACCGTACGACAGAATTTCGCAAGCTCAAACTCTAGTGTGACTTCGGTTTTACTATATCCAATCAGCTCGCAGTACAAAAAACAAGCCACGCCCACTGTTTTCTCATTTAATATTTAGTTTTCTCTAGGAACATGCAGATTTAAGCTTAGTATTTAGTGCAAGTTGGTGCCACTTTACCTTATGCTAAAGCAGTAAATTACTTTATTGACGTCAATAAGGTTACTTGTTGATCACACAATTTTGTAACATGATTTCATAAAAAAAACTACATTTGACCTATGAAACATTATGCCTTTAGTTTTTTTGTTCATTCATTACTACACCTGTACGCAGTGCAAATATCAGGCATCTTCAGATTGGCTTTGGTCTTGACTAAGTGCGGTTGAATGACTTTTGTCCTGATAGGACTGTACCAATATGGTGGCGGTATTGATGCATGCTCAGGGCCTGTATGCGATATAGTGAATATATATAAGGTAAGCTGCACAAACCGGGACTCGAACTCGGGACGGCTGAATCTCGTTGGCTCAGTAATATCTGCAGTGATCAAGAGACTATCAGCACAGACTATACAGACTCTGACTCTTTATTATAAATAAATATTGTCAATCTGTCTTTCAGCACAGAATAAATTACACTCAACATCCTCACACTTGTTACATCAAAACACAACAAATCACATTAGAACAACACAGTTCACCGCTTTCTCAAACCCCAGTGTTTAGTATTCTAATGACACATTTAACACACATCTTTTCAGACTCGATGTTTCCTAAAATGTCTATCTAAAGTCAGAATTTTGTCAAAGGGAACAATCTTCAATAATGATGTACTTCTGTTTAATTCTCATATAATTAATCTCATTCAATTCTCTTTGTTGTTTACCTACAATTACACTGGTGATTTTGTACTTCTCAACACTAATAAAAATACTGAATATGATCTTCAAAAATATTAATTTATTACAGAAATAATAAAAACACAAAAAGAGTTTAATGTATAATTGTTTTAATTCAATATGAACTTGTATATTATATATGTAATTTCAGATATAAGGAACGCTACAAACAGTGTTTAGCATGAGCTGTAAATCCACAGATCTGCTGTAAATCAATCAGAGCAGATGAAGAGAAACAGAGAAAAATTCTTTAGGGTTTCACACTTTCAGAAAAGTCAAGAAAAGCTTTGATTTCTGCAGTAAACAGAGTTCAGTTGATGAAGATTAATTCTCCACAGGCCTCCATCATCTCTAATCATCATTATGATCAAATATCAGAGATGAAAAACAATTGTTATTGTATTATTGTAATACATGTAAAAAAAAAAAAACATAAACGAACATACAGATTACTTATCATTTTATTCCAGATTAAATGTAACGTAAATATATATAATAAATAAATGAAAATACAAGAACAGTTTTCCAGTGCAAATATCTACACAATCACACACGGTTCATTTACTTTTCTCACCTAAATATATTTTAAATATAAATTTTTTTGTAACTCTGACGCTCAATTTAATCTACTTTTGAGATCAATAATACATTTAGTTTCAACCTTCGAGTACCAAATGATATTTCAAAATGTATTTGAGGGTTTAGGATCTAAAATATTCATCACTTAAAGATGATTCAGAAGAAGTGCGCTCTAGAAAACATATCCTATTCCAGAAATATATCTTATGAACAAATGTACAAATTATGTACAGTTATAAAGAGTTATAGCTGTGATTTATTTTTCTTTTAACAGTGGCAGTCAAGAAGAGTTTAATAATTATATTATTGTTCTTGTTATTATAATTATTATTATTTATTGTAAAAATCTAATATTGTGATATTTTTTTGTTCGCGATATGAATACAACTTCACCAGATGAGTTGAATAACTATTTGGAAAGAAATTATAATATTAGATAGATTGGGGTGATTCTGTAGGGAAGTGTGTAACAAACAATCTACGAGCACAGAAAAAAAATCAATATAGAAACAGATACAAATGAAATAAACAGCATTTTATTTTTTTCCAAGGAGTCAAACGGTATTCCTGTGAACAGTAATTGAATAATCAAATATAAAATACTGCATAGTCTTCATTTATAAACAGTTCAATAAAATCTATCAGTGTTCATTTGTCACAAAATCAACAAGTTCCAAATTCAGTCAAAAAATAACACAAATAAAGTGAATCTGCCTGAACATATTAAAAAATACTATATAAACAGCATAAAATATGATATGGGTATTAGAGTTTACAGAGTGAATTTATTATAGTGAGAAACACCAGCTGTTGAGAAATAAAACTAGACAATAAACAAGCATGTCTTCACTGGTGGCACAAAAGAGCACAAATAATCCTTTATTAAACCAGTGTGGGAATTTCAGAAGACGATAAATGATTATTATGAGCTGACGAGAAATAATGTGCCGGTTAAACAGATTTTTACAATGGTTTAATTTCTTACACCTAAATGCTTTTAATACCCTCACACAGTCACAGGCCTCAAAAACACTTGTGTTACCGTCCGTTGCAGGGTTCAGAGGGGTGAAAAACAAAGAGCGGATCCAAACGCAGCATTTAAGAGATTTAATGAAAAAACTATAACAAAACAGGACAAACTAAAACAGGGCAAAACAAAGCAGGACCATACAGACATCATAGGAGTAACTTAAATGACAACAGACCATGAGAGGGGTACACAAACTGAAATATATAGTCCTTGTAGATGAGTGGAAATGAGCCGTAGCTGTGAGTGTGTGTGTGTGTGTGTGTGTCTGTGTCTGTGTGTGTGTGTGTGTGTGTGTGTGTGTGTGTGTGTGTGT
>CAIGQZ010002474.1:0-15307 GCA_903798205.1 Danio tinwini
TTAAATCCCCTTTCTTCCCCATTCTGATGCTCTGTTTGAACTGCAGCAGATCGTCTTGACCATGTCGACATTCCTAAATGCATTGAGTTGCTGCCATGTGATTGGCTGATTAGAAATTTGCGTTAACAAGCAGTTGGACAGGTGTACCTAATAAAGTGGCCGGTGAGTGTATATGATAATGTTACACTGTCAAAGTCAGATAGTAAAAGTCATATAGTTAAGTTCTGATGGCCGGTGTATATATGTATCAGAATTATTTATCCGAGAAATGTTATCTATGTCATTATATTCTATTTCATGTTTTTCATAGTTATGACTTTTTTTTCCTCATAATTTTTAATGTCCTGATGTCACTACTTTGTGCCAAAATTCTGACTTCTAATATAATAATTATGATCATATTTAGGGCCAGACGGAAACTGTGAATGTTTTTTGCTATTTCTACAGAGAATTTTGGTAAAAATCTGTGGATTTCCGCTAAATTATTTTGGGAGTATCATAACTAAAACCTTAATATGTGAAATAAAAATAATATCTTTTAAACTTTTATTTAATGCTTAAAATGCAAATCCAATTAGATTCACTTTATTTGGTAAACAAAGCAAGTCTCTCATATAATAATATCTCTACTAAAAGAGAAAATATGACTGCACAAACTGCATTGTACATAAATCAGATGAACATTTTCATATTAGTCAATAATATTACTGTAATTAATTTAAAAACTGAATAAATTTAGATTTAGACACATTTACTGAAGTAAATAAACAGAATTAATGATCATTTTGTTTCTTCACTTTTCCTAATTAAGTTTTTATGCAATAAATAAACAGTTTGCCATAATGTTGACAACTTTTAATATCATAATTATGACAGTATCTCATAATTGTGACTTTTTATCTCATAATATGTCATGAAAATGACTTGAGTGTTTCATGATTTTCTATAATTGTACATAACAGTTTTAAAAATCAATCATGTTTACCTTTCGTCTCTTAATTATGAGTTAGTATCTCATTTTTGGGATTTATACACCAGAAAGTAAAGCACTTACAAACATCTAAAAATAATAATAATAATAATAATAATAATAATAATAATAATAATAATAATAATAATAATAAAAAAAGCAGTGATATGGTGAGTGTGGGCGAAGCATCGGTGTGACACCGGGGGAATTTCACACTTCCACTCATGTTTAATTGAGAAGCTGATCCCAGATGAGGTCATATCACAGCCAGCCTGATAAAAACCTGTTCGTTTCTCTGTGGTCTCGCAGGAGAGGCCGGAGAGTGTTTAGTTTCTGCCCAGAGCCCCTCAACACTTTTAACAGTGTAGTGTACATGAGCGCCGGGGGCTTCAGACCATCCTGCAAAAGAGAAACACACAGCGATAATCATAGCAGTCTCTGAGAGAGGCGGAGAACTCAACACCAGTCACAACTCCACTCAAAAGACTTTATTGCTTCACACGGACTGAAATCTTTGTAAATAAGTAATTTACAGTAAATACTAGAAGCATACTACAAAGTGTATACGCTGAAAAAAAATGCTGGGTTCCACAAAATTGATTTGTGTTGGGACAACATGAAGGAATTAAGTTAACTAATTTGTTTTCACGAGGGCTGCGAATTATACATGGACTATCTGTGGGGTGGGACCATTTGTTATTCATTTTCCTTTAGCGTAGTCCCTTTGTTCATCAGGGGTCGCCACAGCAGAATGAACCACCAACTTATCCAGCATATGTTTTACACAGTAGATGCCCTTTCATCTGCAACCCATCACTGGGAAGGACCTCGGTTTAACATCTCATCCGAAAGACAGCGCTCACTAGCTATGTTTCCATCCACCTATTTTTATGCACATTTTGTATATGCGCATAAAGAAATTGGTTCATGGAAATGCCAAGATGCGCATCAATTTTGAAAATACGCATGTAATGTAATGTGTATTTATATAGTGCATTTATTGTGTATGGCTATACACTCAAAGCACTTCACAATCATGAGGGGGGGTCTCTCCACACCACCACCAGTGTGCAGCATCCACTTGGATGATGCGACGGCAGCCACAGGACAACGGCGCCAGTGCGCTCACCACACACCAGCTATAGGGGGAGTGAAGAGCAGTGATAGAGCCAATTTGGTGGATGGGGATGATTGGGAGGCCGTGATCGTAAGGGCCTAGTGGGAATTAAGCCAGGACATCGGGGTTACACCCCTACTCTTTCCGAGAAGTGCCATGGGATTTTTTATGGCCACAGAGAGTCATGACCTTGGTTTAATGTCTCATCCGAAAGACGACATCTTCTGACAGTATAGTGTCCCCTTCACTTCTACTGGGGCATTAGGACTCACACAGACAGCAGGTTGAGTGCCCCCTGCTGGCCTCTCTAACACCACTTCCGACAGCAACCTAGTTTTCCCATGTGGTCTCCCATCCAGATACTGACCAGGCTCAGCCCTGCTTAGCTTCAGTGGGTAACGGGTCCTGGGCTACAGGGTGATATGGCTGTGATTGAAGCATGAAACAATGTATGCGCATAATGGAGTAAGATGAACTTTTTATTAGATAAGAAAATATATATAACAATGATGGAAACACTTTTACTGAACAAATTCCAGAACAAAATTGTCTGCATCGTCGTCTGATGCGCAAGTCATTTATTAAAGGACACCTATGGTGAAAAATCTACTATTTAAGCTGTTTGCACAGACATATGTGTAGGTATAGTGTATAGCGCGTCATATTGGGGTGATATAAACTAACCCAGTGCTTTTTATTCAATTTAACAACATAATAACGGTGGACCAATTGGATCGGTTTTGAGATCGACCGCAACTTGACGTAGGAGTGTGGTCCCCCCGCCCACCAATATTAATTGACAGCCACGTATTAACATGTCTCCATAGTAACGTGTATAATCCTATCCACAAGACAGGACATGCGCAAAGCAACCGGGAATAAAAGGTCTGTTCTGTTTGCTAGGATCATCAATCATCATCAAATGTGATCAAGAGTGAGTTTTTACAAGTTTAAAATGTTTTAAAACAGTGCATGATAGTGAATTACAGCCATTTACTTCAGCTTTACTTCATCAACACAGCCGCGTGTCAGAATAATTATAAAAGAAGATGCTTCAATCCTGGTTTGTGGATGTTAAATCAGGTTTATTTTGTACATTAACATAACAGATATCCATACAGCAGTGGAGATTAACCTGTATCCTGTCACATTTGAGTGCAAAAAGAGTGCAAAGCTAAACGCGCGCGCTGTCTGTGTGTGTGTGTCCGCGCTGTGTGTGCGTGAACTTTGTAATGACACTGTGTGTAGCTCATCGTTGCAGCTTCAAAACAAGTGCATCAAATACTCATTGGTAAAGTTCTTACTGTAGTATTTCTCACAAACGTTATGTGAGATCTGCTTCCTTTATGTCTGTCTGTTGTCTGAAGCAGCCGAGGGAGGCATACCTGCCAACACTCCCGTTTTTCCCAGGAGTCTCCTGTATTTTAGACCCACCTCCCGGTTTGTCATTTCTCCCTGAAAACTCCCGGAATTTCAACCCTTTCCCCCGGTCCTCAAGTGAATGGTACAATCTGTAACACCCCGTTCACTAATGTTATCTATTAAATTACCCAATAAATTGTATTTTTTTAACGCCTACCCCCCACTCCAACCCTAAACCCAACCGTCATAGTACTGTAAAAATATTAATTATTGTTATACTGTGTCTTAAAAACATGCTGCTATATAGATGTGCATATAACATATCCGGCCAGCCGCATATCCGATCTAGACTGTACCGCTAAGGAGGGGTTTGGGAACAAATTAATCGCTGAACGATTCATATGGGAGTCACTGGGATAATTAGGTAAAAATAAATGCAGATTATAAGACCATGAAAGGGTTTTTTGACCTTGCAGGCATATCAGCCTGTTGTTGGAGACCCTTAAAACTAAAATATGACCCTTTTTAATGTATAATAGCGGCTCTTTAGGAGATCATGTGATGATAAGAATGTGCATGATGAGATGCATTAATGGACTTTGCAGCATTTACGTAGCATTACGTTGTTTTGCTGATTGCAAAAGGCCTCAGCCGTCAGTCCGTCATCACAGAGCTTCAGTATTATTATTATTCTCTCCAGAACTGTCTTGAGCATCTGTCTGCGCTCCCAAAAAGCGTCTCACGCCTACAAAAACCACCAAATTGCATTCATTGCATTACATCTTCTGAGGCACAACTCATTTATTAGAGAAGAAAAAAACACTGAGTTTTCCTACCGCACTAAACTACATTTCTCAACCAGTTTATAAGAAAGTGTTGATTTTGTCCTCTTCTTTTTTATTGACTAGAAATGTTCAAATGTTTTATGCAATATTCCAGCTTTGTGCATACATTTAATTCACATTTTTGTTAATAAAATCATAGCTATTGACACTAAGAGCTGATCTGCTCTTGAGGAAAGCACACGGCGGACTCAATATACTCCATTATCACCTCAATAGTGTCACTAAAGTGCCGTCTTTCCCTGGTGTCCATCTGAGCGCCTTCACCTCTGCGCTCCCCCTGAAGTGTTTTTTTTTTCACTGTGTGTCCTGATGAGGAGATGATGAGGCCGTCTGCATGAATAAATGATCGTACACGCAATCCACAGGAGGAAATACAGCAGCGCTAATGAGGAAGTGTTTCCTCCTCTCGAGTGGTTTTATACACCAGAAAATAAAGCACGGCCCGCTACCGTAATTACTAATGTCTCGAGTGCATTCCTGCCCATGAATAAATGATGCCAGTAGATGGGATGGTGTGATATTAGTAGCTTTCCTTCCACCCTCTCGCCATCAAATCAACTTTTTAGACGAGTAAAACTGAAGGAAAGCGTCGCTCTGTGAGTCTCAGAGCAGCTCCATTTCAGCCCATCCTAATGCAATTCATTAATGAACCTGTTTTTGGCATCAGGACATAATCAGGGTGAAGTACCAGTCGAAGGAACACGTCTGTGCTTAATATCTGTAGAATATGCATTTAATTGAACTCAATTTCCGATTCACAAGAAAATATAATCATGTTTTAGTATATCAGAATAAAAAATTAGATTTAGATTATGAGACAATAAGTAAAAAAAGTCAACATCAAATAAATGTTTTGTCATTATTTTTCACACTTTTTGACTTATCTCATAGTTACAACCGAGTATCTCAATTTTACACTTTAAAATCATTACTTTTATGTCTCATAGTTTGTATTTTTTCCCACATAATTTGTAAAGCTCCATTTTGTGCTATAATTTTGACTTCTAATATCATAATTATGACTGTATCTCATAATTTTGGCTTTTTATCTCATAATTTTAATGACTTTGTCAAAAATATGACTAAGTGTTTAATGACTTTTATGACTTTTTCAGGTTTTTATGTAATAAGTAAAGATTTTGCCATAATGTTGACGACTTTTAATATCATAATTATGACAGTATCTCATAATTTGGAAGACGTATGTGCTTACATCTGTAGAATATGAATTTAATTGAACTCAATTTCTGCTTCACAAGAAAATATAATCATGTTTTGGTATATCAGAATAAAAAAATTGTGTAAGAAGTAAGATTATGAGACACTAAGTAATAAAAAGTCAACATTAAAAAAATATTTATCATAATTATTCAAAATATTTTATTAGATAAATGTTTTATGTCATTATTTTTCACACTTTTTGACTTATTATCTCATAGTTACCACTCAATATCTCAATTTTACACTTTAAAATCATTACTTTAATGTCTCATAGTTTGTATTTTTTCCCACATATTTATAATGCCCCATTTTGTGCTATAATTTTGACTTCCAATATCACAATTATGACAGTATCTCATAATTTCGACTTTTTATCTCATAATTTTAATGACTTTGTTAGAAGTAGGACTAAGTTTTGCATGACTTTTTCAAGTTTTTATGTAATAAGTAAAAATTTTGCCATAATGTTGACGACTTTTAATATCATAATTATAACAGTATCTCACAATTTGGAAGACATACATGCTTAAATCTGTAGAATATGAATTTAACTGAATTTAGTTTCAAAGCCAATTCAAACTTCACAAGAAAATATAAGCATGTTTTGGTAAATAATATAAAAAAATTATGGTAAAATTAGGAGACACTAACTTAAAGTAAAAAAAAATAATAATTTATCTTAATTATGTCATAATTCTTAATCTGAAAAAAAAATGTTTTATGTCATTAAGTTGTATTTCACATTTTTCCAACTCAGGCTCATTCTGATTACATACCCCTATATACATTTCTGGAGAGCGCCAAATACGTCACAGGAGATTAGTTTTTGTTTTCGTGAATCCACCAGAGACCGATATGTATGCTTTTTCACATGTCAAATGCTTCTCATAAGTGCCATTTACACATGTTGTTCACGCATAAATCCACCAGAGGCCGCTGTCGACTGACTGACTAACTGACTGACTAACAAACAAACCAACCACCCTCCTCCTTCCCTAAACCCAAATGATATTGTTGTCAAAAGTCAACCAAAAAAAAAGAAATGCCCTCGCCTGATATTTACCATGTTTAGAATTTACCACATTCTCACCCTGTTATTTACTTGTTTATTTTATTTTTTGGCCTGTTTTCGTCTTATTCGCTTTCTGAAACCTTTCTTCGCCAGACTCGAACCACATCATCATGGTCAACACCTCTCTGCGTCCCAAGTCTGCCGATGTACATGGCGATCTACTAGACAAACTGGTAACAGTAAGAAAGCCGTCCATATGGAGGTAAGCGGTCAGCTAAAAGCGCTGAAGGAACAGTGTCATACGAAACAGATGCCCGAGCCACCTCAGCTGACTTCTCCGGATGTGGAGTATGCAACGGCTCTACTCCGAGCTCCTCACCCTATCTATAAGGGTGTGTCCCACCACCCTGAGAAAGAAACTCATTTCGGCCGCTTGTATCCGAGATCTTGTCCTTTTGGTTATGACCCAAAGCTCATGACCATAGGTTAGGGTAGGAACGAGAGCTTTGCTTTTCGGCACAGCTTCTTCTTTACCACAATGGACCGTTACATCAGCTGCTGCTGCACCGATCCGCCTGTCAATCTCACTTCCATCCTTCCCTCACTCGTGAACAAAACCTCAAGATACTTGAACTCCTCCACCCGGGGTAAGGACTTTCCTTCAACCTGGAGATGGCAAGCCACCTTTTTCAAGTGGAGCACCATGGCCTCGGACTTGGAGGTGCTGATTGCAACAAACCGCCCAAGTGCATGCTGAAGGTCCATGTCTGATGAAGCCAACAGAACAACATCATCTGCGAATAACAGAGATGAAACCTGTGATCCCCAAACCGGACACTCTCCAGCCCAAGGCTGTGCATAGAAATTGTGTCCATAAAAATTATGAGCAGAATTGGTGACAAGGGGCAGCCCTGCCAGAGTCCAACCTGTACGGGAAACAAGTCTGACTTATTGGCAGCAATGCAAACTAAACTCCTGCTCTGTTCATACAGGAACGAGACACCCCTTAACAGAGCACCTTCCACAGAATACTGCGGTGGACACGGTCGAATGCCTTCTCCAAGTACACGAAACACATGTGAATGGGTTGGACTTACTCCCATGAACCCTCGAGCACCGTGGTGAGGTTATAGTTTTTATGTAACAATTAAAAGCTTTGCCATAATGTTGACTTGACTTTCAAAAACTATGACAGTATCTCATAAATTTGACTTTTATCTCATAATATTTATGACTTTATATTTAGACTATGACTTATATTTTTCATAAATTTCAATATCTAATTTATATGTAATAGTTTTAAAAATCAATAATGTTTACTTTTTGTCACTTAATTATGAGATAGTATCTCATTTGTGAGACTTATACACCAGAAAGTAAAGCACGGCCCGCTACTGTAGTTACTAATGTCTCGAGTGCATTCCTGCCCATGAATAAATGATGCCAGTAGATGGGATGGTGTGATATTAGTAGCTTTTCTTCCACCCTCTCGCCATTAAATCAACTTTTTAGACGAGTAAAACTGAAGGAAAGTGTCGCTCTGTGAGTCTCAGAGCAGCTCCATTTCAGGCCATCCCAATGCAATTCATTAATGAACCTGTTTTTTTCTTAAAACACGATTGTTCTGTTGGCCGTCAGTCAAGGTTTAAGCTTCAGTGTTTGACTCAAAATCATTTTATTCAGCTGCAGTACTAATGAATAAAGGGGAAAATGAAAGATTTTTTTAGGCACACCGTCATTGGAGATTTGGCAGAGGATCATATATATAGAAATCTTATATGTGGCAATATATGCAAATTTCATACAGTATATGACATACAAGTTCATATATGGCTTTCACATAGGTAAAACATATGTAGTTCATGCAACATACACTCACCGGCCACTTTATTAGGTCCAACTGCCCGTAAATTTCTAATCAGCCAATCACATGGCAGCAACAATCTGCTGCAGTTCAAAGCGAGCATCAGAATGGGGAAGAAAGGGGATTTAAGTGACTTTGAACGTGGCAAGGTTGATGGTCCCAGACGGCCTGGACTGAGTATTGCAGAAACTGCTGATCTACTGAGATTTTCACGCACAACCATCTCTAGGGTTTACAGAGAATGGTCCGACAAAGAGGAAATATTCAGTGAGCGGCAGTTCTGTGGGCGCAAATGCCTTGTTGATGCCAGAGGTCAGAGGAGAATGGCCAGACTGGTTCCAGCTGATAGAAAGGCAACAGTACCTCAAATAAGCACTCGTTACAACCGAGGTCTGCAGAAGAGCATCTCTGAACACACAACACGTCCAACCTTGAGGCAGATGGGCTACAGCAGCAGAAGACCACACCGGGTGCCACTCCTGTCAGCAAAGAACAGGAAACTGAGGCTACAATTCACACAGGCTCACCAAAACTGGACAATAGAAGATTGGAGAAACGTTGCCTGGTCTGATGAGTCTCCATTTCTGCTGCCACATTTGGATGGTCGGGTCAGAATTTGGCATCAACAACATGAAAGCATGGATCCATCCTGCCTTGTATCAACGGTTCAGGCTGGTGGTGGTGGTGTAATGGTGTGGGGGATATTTTCTTGGCACACTTTGGGTTTATTAGTACCAATTGAGCATCGTGTCAACGCCACAGCCTACCTGAGTATTGTAGCTGACCATGTGCATCACTTTATGACCACAGTGTACTCATCTTCTGATGGCTACTTCCAGCAGGATAACGCACCATATCATAAAGCACCAATCATCTCAGACTGGTTTCTTGAACATGACGATGAGTTCACTGTGCTCAAATGGCCTCCACAGTCACCAGAGCTCAATCCATTAGAGCAACTTTAGGATGTGGTGGAACGGGGGATTCACATCATGGATGTGCAGCCAACAAATCTGCAGTAACTGCGTGATGCTATCATGTCAATATGGAGCAAAATCTCTAAGGAATATTTCCAGTACCTTGTTGAATCTATACCATGAAGGATTAAGGCAGTTCTGGAGGCAAAAAGGGGGTCCAACCCAGTACTACTAAGGTGTACCTAATAAAGCGGTCAGTGAGTGGGTATTTCAAAATATTGCCACTTACATGTTTTAGGTTTTTTTAACCACAGGAATCACAAATATAATAAATATAGAAATTTATATATGGCCATAAAAATATACCATACTGTCATAATTATGTGATTAATAGTAAAATTAACACAAACTCTTGGTATAAATTTAACAGACTCATGCAGGGAATTCTGATAAAGTGAATTTAGGGTTATTAATCCTCTATATAAATTAAGAAAACTTATCTTTAAACAGTTTACGTGTTTTTACTCTAGCATTTTTACCAATAAAATGACTGACATTTTTTACAGGGATGCAGTGCTGTAAGCAGGAGGTTTTGTGGTGTGTCCGTCTTTATCTGGTCCTGCTGTGTCCTTCTGTGAGATGAATGAGTGTGTGTTGGGGGCAGAAAGACACAGTTAACCCTGATGTCCAGAGCAAACGGCGCGTGCGGATCTTCATTAACCTCTACACAGGTGAACCGTTCATCTCACACAAGCGCTTATTAGCCGCAATAACACTCCGCGCTCGCTCTTTTCAATTAAAGAAGGAGCAGCGTTTCATTAACCCCTCGCGGGACAGCCTTGTTTGGGGTTGCGCGCAGAACAGGGTCGTATTTTACTGAAACCATCTGTGGGTTTCTGCATCTGACAGATCAGGCCTGAAATATCGTGGTGTGTTCAAGAGAGCAAATCATATTTCCTGAGATCGGCGGCTAATAAGGTGAACTCACTTACAGGCAAAATGACCATCACACCTCCTGATATACGCTGAGATATGAAGCGGACATTAAGAAACTCGTTATTCTTTTATAGGACAAAACTGAGACAAAGTCAAAGAGAGACTCAAACCTAGACCTGATATCAAGAGCTTTTCAGATGCCCGTATGTATTTCAGACATTTCACGCCGGATCTGGCAACTACTCTCAGATGTAGAAACTGATCATTTTCAGCAGCATTATTCATTATTAATCAGCAAAATTAGGAACATTTTATTTAGTTCAGTGACATTGTTTACATCTGTGCCTCCAATATAGCCGATTCCATGCTAGTGTTATACAAGATAAATCTGACTTAATTTTGAATTAAGTTTAACCTAACTTATTTTTTTAATATTAAAACATCTTGCTAATGTTATTTCAAAATGAATTAAATTCATAAAATGAAAATAAATGAAAATCAAACATGGAGAGTCTCAAAAACCCTTTTGTATGAGGAACTACTTTCTTCCGCCATTCATTCACATCTGCAGCTGACGTCAGAACAGCAGAAACCGCTGCTCATTCACTTTAGAGCTAGTGTTTGAGTGATTCTCTAGCGTAATGTCTAAAATGATGACAAAACAGCTGATTTTGCTCACATTTTAAGATTATAAGGCTGAACAGCATGAAATGCCATCAGTCTACAGAGATTTCCCAGTATTTCTCTGTTGCAATCCGGAGATCACAATAATTAACCCTGAAAAAACCAAATCAAAGCAAACACTAGTAGATTACTATGGTATAAATACAGCACTACAACATACACAAGAGAGAGATCGGCTAAAGGCTCTTACACACTGAGACGCTTTTCGTTTGCGTTTATCGTCAGCGTTTTCCAAGACGTTTTTCCGGATTCAAACCCAAGCGATTTTCACAGGCGTCTAGCAGAAGAGTATGCAAAATCACTCCTTGACGTTAGATGGCGCTACACAACTTTAAGCTTCGGACACCCGCTTGTAACACAGAGAAAGAAGACATTGGCTGTTTCTAAATATGCCTTCTTCAGCGGTCTTGTGTCCTCGTGTTCTCGTGTAACGTCATCATCAGCTGCCAAAGTTCAGTTTCAATACTCAAGACCGCAAGAACAGAGGATGTGTTCTTGATATGGAGGACGCACCGATGCAGACATGAGCACCGATCTCGCTCTAGAAGTCCCAGAAGTCATTGCGACTGGAGGTGGGAAGCGCAGCATTTTATTTAGATTTATTATTAAAGTTCAGAGATATAAGTTGTTTATCTTAGGAGGTTCCCTAAATGAAATGGTGAATATACACATTACCATGGACATCTTAATAAAGGAATAAACACATTAAGGGTGTTTGTTTGCTAAAATTCGTATTAAAATCAGTTTTATTTATATTGTGCAACGTATATTTCTAATGTTTTTATGCATATAATAAATAGAAAATTGAAAAAGGGGAAAACAATAAATCGTTGCATGAATGCTGTAATGTTGAAATAATTTTCTATTAAAAACGTGTGAAGGTCATGTGACTATCAGGAAGAACGCAGCATCTCATTTCTCACAGGACGCGTTCTCTGTTCTCGCAGTCTCCTGAGTTCGTTCTTCCGAGGACATCTGGCAAGACCGGTCTCCACAAGAACGTAAGTTTGTTGTCTGCGTTCTTGGAATTGAGAAACAGCCAAAGTTGACACGCTTCAAACGCAATAAAAAAAAAAGTCTCGATGTGCACGGGCCTTTAGAGTGTCACTTGTTTAATAATCATTTGATCAGCTGGAGTTTGAAATTAGTTTTTCCTTCTCTAAAGGCTTATTATGCGGTCTCTGTCGCCATCTTGTGGTGGAACGTCAACCGTCTTCGCTCTGCTCAGTATGAGCTAATTGTCTCTCAGAAATTATAAATATTTTTATGTATAAATTATTTTTATGCATATATTATTTATATAATAATAAATTATATGTATTTTATATAAATACAACACACTGTCTCTCAGAAATTATAAATATTTTTAAATAATATAATAATATAATAAACTGCATAGCTGCAATCTAAACAATTACATTCTCTCCTTAAAAAGGCTCAAAAGTACATGATGTTGTCCAACAGCTGCATTATTGGTCAAACTGTAGTGAGTTTATTGGTCTGCTGTCACTCTATGTGGGCGGAGTGATACACAAGAGTGAAGAGGCTGTAGGAGTGCTGTTATTGCAGAATACTGCACGACTATCAGCCAATAGGATTCAAGAACCAGACAGAACTGTTGTTTATATATAGAAGCTCTCTGTAGTCGTTTGTGTTTCAGTAATCATGGTGTTACAGTGTTTTTGTAGAAAGACTCTGACTCTTTAAAGACTAAAACATCAGTGGCTTTCATTTCAGTTCTTCAGATTTTCTTTCTCGTCTCCATTAGAAACAGAGATGATTGACAGCTGTGTTGTAAAGGCTCGTCACCACAGGAACAAGCTTAACCTTTTGCACATGGTCAGTCAGTGACGCGCGTGTTTATTTCTGACACACACTGAAAGAAGACTTTTTAAACGCATTTTTAACAGAGTTTTAATATCAAACTTCTTTTGTCCATGTCATGATGACAGTGCATCATATTTTACTAAGAGAATCGTGTTTTAAGAAAATATGAGTCATTAACATAACATTTAATTTGTGACATACAGTGTGTAAAATATATTTGTAAGTCAGCCCCAATCAATCAATCAATCAATCAATCAATCAATCATAGTCAAATCTCATCATTAGTTTCAGCTTTCAGTCTGAGTTTATAATTCCAGCTACAGAAGTGATGATGATGATGATGATGATGAAGGTGTGTATGTGTACGTGTACTAGTTTAAGTGGTTTACAAGAACAGAAATGTGTATAATGACATGGGTATGACCTAGTTGTACTCTATTAAGCAGGTTTACAAGGACATATGTCTGTCTCAAAATTAAAAATGCTTACAAATCATACTTTGCAATATAATAGGCCATATAATAACAGTTTGTACTGTATAAAATACATTACAGCTATAGACAGTCCTCATAAACCACCAATACTGTGTGTGTGTGTGTGTGTGTGTGTGTGTGTGTGTGTGTGTGTGTGTATGAGTGTCTCCTCTAACCTGTGTGTTTGTTGACTGTTAAACAGGAGCGAGTTGAGCTGCTCTCATTGGCTGTTGACTTCGGGTAGGGGCTCCTGATTGGTGGATCTGTTGTTGTTGTTGATGGTAGAATCCATTTCAGGGTGATTTGTGTCTGGTCGAGAGAGGAAAGGAGTAAAAAAAGAGTGAGAAAAACCTCTCAGAAACAAACCGTAGATCAATCACACAAGGAGGAAACACACCAGACACACGATCATCCCTGAAAGACCCGCAGAAAAGCACATTTATATTTAACTTAAAATACAAAAAAACAATTCAAATTAGTTTAGACTGAAATATATATATATTTTTTTTTATTCAAATAATTGTCTAAAGTTAGATTTTTGCTTAGTTAAAGTATTAAAATAAGTAAAATTTTATAAATAATATAGGTAAAACTAAAAACTACTCATGGCAAAGCATATATAATATAATATACAATATTATAATACGATATAATACGCAGCATGCTATCTATCTCAGACACAGAAAAGCTAGCTCATGCTTTTATGACTTCTAGACTGGATTACTGTAATGCTCTGTTCACTGGTTTACCAGCATCCTCTATTAATAAACTTCAGCTTGTACAAAATGCAGCTGCCAGAGTTCTTACCAGGTCTAGAAAATATGATCATATCACCCCAATTTTATCCTCTGTACAACGACTGCCTGTTAAGTTTCGTATTGATTATAAAATATTGGTTCTTGCTCATGTTTATCTAACCAATCTCCTGTCTCGCTACAATCCATCCCGCTCTTTAAGATCTCAAAACTCGGCTTCTGGTAGTACCCAGAATAGCTAAGTCCACTAAAGGAGGTTGAGTATTCTCATTTATGGCTCCAAAACTCTGGAATAGCCTTCCTGATAGTGTCAGAGGCTTAGACACACTCTCTTTAATATAGTTTAAAACTATATTAAAGAACAATCTTTTTAGTAAAGCATACACACAATGCATCACATAACGATATGATGCATAAGTGTGCTCCATGCAGGTGAGTGGGTTTGACAAACCACCTGTACATATCTGTAATTAAACCACAATAAACATTTACTTGGGATTGAATTAAAGGGCACCTATGGTGAAAAATCTACTTTTCAAGCTGTTTGGACAGACATATGTGTAGGTATAGTGTATAGACCGTCATATTGGGGTGATATAAACACACTCAGTCTTTTTTTTTTCAATTTAACAACATAAAAATGGTGGACCAATTGGAGCGGTTTTGAGATCGACCGCAACTTGACGTAGGAGTGCGGTCCCCCCGCCCACCAATATTGATTGACAGGTGGCCATTACCATCTCCTCAGTATGTTGTTTCACGTCCACCATTTTCAGCGTGTGAGCCAAAGCGACGTCACCAAAGAAACACCCTTGCTCTATTTTTAGAGGTAAGGCTCATTGGGCTCAACATTCACCACGTTATCGTTCTCCTCGCCGCCAGTGTTTGTGAGTTTTGGTGAGTTTGCATACATGTGTACTTTTCATTGTGTCTTCCTTAAACTTCAGCGGTTTGCATTTCCCGCGGTCACAGAAGCTCCCTGTCATCTTAACTAGGTGCAGCTGGAAAGTGCGAGCGCGCTGCCTCACGAATAACGAACTAACGACGCGCAGCGCCATGCATTTCGCGTTGTCGCGAGTGAAAGTGACGACCGTGGGGTTCGCTCACTATTCTGCCACCTAGGTCACCTCTATGGATGCGCTGGCACTGCTCAGGACACTGTTCATATTTCTGCCGCGCCACAGAGCGTTATCTGAATAGTTTCATTTTAAATAACATGCGAATGTGCGCGTCTGGTGTGCTCTGGCTCTGAGCAGGTCAACCAGAAGTGCCGCTTGGCGACACGCAGCGTCGCTCCACGCAGCGGCATGCTTTTTTGAATTCT
>CAIGQZ010002478.1:0-10002 GCA_903798205.1 Danio tinwini
TATTATTATTATTATTATTATTATTATTATTATTATTATTATAACCACTGGTGAAGAAAGGGACTATGCCGAACAAAAATTATTAATAATAACAACAATAAAAATTAATAACAATGATAATAATGTCATCAATATAACAATTCAAAGTACCGTTTAATTAAAATACTTAGCCTGAATACCAGAAACATTATCACTTACTAATGAGCCCAAATCCTCTATATACAACATCTTAAAACCACACTAACTGAGCTATTAATACTGTTCCTGAACTATTAATCTCATCCAAATGTCATTTTACGAGTATATTTCTACCAGTAGCAAAGACAGTGGTCATGAGGTTCATCCTAGCTCTTATAAACTGACACATCAGCCATAAAAAGGCTAAAAATAAAAGTTGAAAGTATGGACAGAGTCACAACCTTTTAAGCTTTAGTGAATGTGCCGGTGGCGGCGGTGTGATTTCTGAGGGTCCTGCGGTGGAGTCTGGCTTTTGCTCCAGCGATTAATGACTGTCTGCTCGTCTGTTTACTACGAGCCGCTCGCGCTAAGAGCTCTGTCACGGGAACAATAACGCCATCATAACTCAGCCGCTTCGCTTGCCTGTGTCTTTTAACCTGGGCCTTAATCAAAGCTTTATGACAGTTTTTGTTCCTTTATGGTCTATATATTTCTCGCAGAGATCTAGACATTATCCCGCGGGAGAGCTGCGCGGTAAGTGGCATAAGTGCACAGTCAGTGCCGGGTCAGTGACCCGCGCTTTAAAGGGTATTATCTCTAATGCACGACAGGTTAGTCTGTCCCTAAATTTCTAGCAGGGAGGAATTCAGATTGAGGTGGGAAACGTGTCGGTTTAATGTCCGGACTGATTGCGAATGATATTTTTCTTTTTAAAATTAAATACTTGATTTACACTTGTCAATGGTTTTGACTAATTAAGTTTTTTTAAAGACGTTTTAGGCTTTATGAATCTAATCCAAAATAAGGTAAAATATTATAAAATATTGTTAGAATTTGTACAATTATTCAACAAAAATTAAATAAACGTTTTACTGAAGATTAATAAGGCTATAAGATTTGATAAGGCTTGCAAATCAACATTTTTTTTACAAAAATATAAAGCAGCACAACTGTTTTCAATGTTGCTACTTATAAAAATGGTTTCTAAACACCAAATTGTGATGTTTGAATTCTTAAAGGATTCTGTGACACAGAAGACTGGAGAAATGATGCTGAAAATTCAGCTTGGGTGACACTGTCAGTTTCCTTTCATTATTGATATTGATCAAGCACCTGGTGGTAAATTCCTTGATGATGTAACAAACCCTTTCCAGTTTTCTCTGAATGATGGTGAATCATAAAGTGACTGACAGGAAGTTGTCAAGAAAAAGAACGAAGGGAGGCCTCTTCAGCTATAGCAAAAGAAGTTGGTTGTTGTTAAATGCTCTTAAGGACAAGATAAGGCAGAGCATTTCAACGGTCAATCTTTTCAACAATGCAACTGAAATTGCCCACTCAGCTCCAGTGTCTTAATGTTTAGGAGAAATTGTGCTGAAAGCCGCTTCTGGGGGACCAAGCGTCTGATCAGCAGAAGGAATAAAATGCTGAACTAACCTTTGCTGAGGAGCATGTTGAATAGACAGAGAGAATTAATCACTTTAGTTCAAGTTTCCCATGGGAAATATTATGGTCATGGTCAAACTGTGGAAAGGCTAAACCCAATGTATGTTAAGAATCAATTAAATTTGCAGGAGGAAGTGACATGTTTTTTTTTTCTCTGCATTCTTTGCCCAATCAGCAAGCATGTTTAATGCAGTAATGATTCAGTCACACAGCAGTAACAGGCAAAGTAGTTCCTTGAAGCTATAAACACTGAAATAATTAAATGGCAACCTTGAGTACTGATCTAAACCTGTTTGAAATTCTGGGGAAATTATTTGGATGACAAAATTGAATAAAAAAAGTAACATTCTTTAGATTAAAATGAACAAGAGTGAACATGATCACAGCAGAGTATAATGTAAAAGACTACTGATGGCTTTGATATGCTGAAGCCATTCAAAACACAGTCCTGTACTCTTCATGTGCACGTACTAATTTTTGACTGCTTTAATCTTCAGAAATAATTGTTGTGGTCTTTCTCTTTGCTAGTCATTTCTGTTTTCTGTTCAATCACAAAGTAAGGGATTTTTAAGTGCACTGGTTATTTTGTAAACCACAGTTCTACTAGCATAGTGCAGCCGTGCTATAAAAATCATATGTTCATTTGTCTTTTATTTTGATCTCCAGTGGACTATTTTTTATTTTTTATTGTAAAATCAGCCAATATAACTCTTTTACACTAGCTGTAAACTTCATGAGTGATATGATCAGCTTTACAGCAGATTCCACTAAGTTTACCTGAATGGTTTTGCACCGAAGATGCCAGATTTCAGGAGCTGCAATTTGAGAACAGGACAGCTGAAACCTGACTGTAATTTGACATCAGAGTGTTGATTCACATGAAACAGAAGACTTCAGAAAACTTCATCCTAAGATGAGGTTAGTTGTCAACAAGTACAACCAAGAGATCATGTGTTTAATCAGATATTTGACTTGAGTTGACCTTGGACTGAACTAGATGCACCTTGATGTTCAAGCAGTTCCAGAATGGTTTCATTGCATTCAGAAGATTTGAATGGTTACAGGGAGAAAATTTACTTCAGTTGTTCTCAAATCAACAAATCATCACAGATACAAGTTAAAATGGATTAATAATAAGACGTGAAGAAACAGGTTTTAGATGTGAAGTGTGTGAGTTGCTTGAAACCAGTATTATGTCATAATTAAAAAGCATTTTAAATTCAGTTGAAACCAACTAAAGCTCATAAATTGCATATTACAAATTATTTAAATTGATTTTAGCAGTATTTCTCCCTAGATTTGATTGGTTTTAAAACAATGATGATTAAAAATAATGCAAGGAAGCAGACTGGATGTTTGCTCTTCTCAACGGAATGTTCCGGCCTCATGTTGACTCATCTTCATGTTTTGAAGTGCCTGCAGGGATGGAAATGTTGAAGTATACAGCTTTGTGAAATAATACATGCCTTCTCCCCTAACAAATGTCATTGTTTTGCTTAAACTAGTGCTCTGGCACAAGAAAACACGTTCAAGAAGAAACTTTACATCAGTGAAAGATGCCTTGATTGCAATGTCAAAGGAAGTGATGTCATGATGAAATAAACTATTCTATGGGCACCTTGATTCTCAAGTTCCATCCTTAGAAGTTGGCTTTTCACAAAGAGATGCATTTTTGGTGGGTTTCACATGGGTTGGTTCTTGCTTGGCAAATTGGGCTTTTCTATTTACTGTTAGTGAGATTTCTTTCTCTATATTTGTATAAAATGGGTTGAAGTTTTTGTGTGTGTGTTTTGTTGTCTTTTTTTAATTTCTGTGTTGGACAAGCATGTGACATGCATGAAAACCATATTTTTTATATGAATGCCATACATTTCACTATGTAACTAGTAGTTACACATTTACTATGTGTCCTACACTACCCCAATCCACTCCAAGCTGGGATTGAACCAGCAACTCTCCGCATGGGAGTCGGTTGTTCTAACAACAAGGCTAAAGACCATGGCCTCTAGCATCTGTCGCTGGAGTGAGGTTTACCTGCACAACACTTCACTAGCTGGCCTTTGTTACACTCACTCCCCTAAACCTCACTCCTATCTGGGTCATGGCACTAATGTAAGCCTGCCGGTCTGACACTACTCAACCCGCTTGGAGCTGGGATCAAACTAGCAACTCTCCACATTAGAGTCGGTTGCTCTACCAAGGAGGCTAAAGACCATGGACTCTAGTTTCTGTCAGCACCTTTTTGGGCTCAGGGGAGTGAGGTTTACCTGCAGAGCACTTCACTAGCTGGCCTCTGTTACACTCAGTCCCCTTAACCTCACTCCCATCCGGGTCATGGAGCCAATGTAACCCTGCCGGTCCTACATTACCCAACCCGCTCCAAGCTGGGATCGAACCAGCAACTCTCCACATGGGAGTCGGTTGTTCTAACAAGAAGCTAAAGACCATGGCTTCTAGCGACTGCCGCTAGAGCACCTTTAGAGCACCTTTAGCACTTCACTAGCTGTTCTCCGCTACACTCACCCCCCTAAACCTCACTCCCATTCAGGTCACAGCACTAATGGCTCGTTTCCACTGACTGGTACAGTACAGTACGGTACAGGTCGGTACGGGTCACCTTTATCAGGCTTGCGTTTCCACTGCTAAAAGGGTACCAATGGTACTCTTTTGGTGGGTGTGGTGTACGACAGAAAGTTGCAGTCAACGTCATTTTCACTCGAGAAAATGTCTAAAGTAAAGCTGTACGGGCCACTCACATATCATATGAGAAGCACTTCTCACAAAACAGATGCTTTACACACATAAGTACTTCTGTATAAATGTTTATTACTAACTTTACTATGAACATGAGTTAATTATAACTGCAGATCAATGCAAAATAGCCTATTGTAACGTCTGCAATTATATAAAATAAATAAATAAAGGAACATATATAAACACATACAGACCCTTACAGTCTCCAATATGTTACCACTTACAGAAAAACTACACACAGCAGACATTTAGTCCTTATTTAGGTTCAAAACAGCAGGAAATAGAGCCCAGTCAGTGCAGACCTCTCATGATTAAATGTGTCTGTAATCTTCAGCAGCACGTGTAGCCTCTTGTTAGAAAGTAACTCCATCATTCTGAGTTCATAATAGTCAAAGAGGTGATGGCTAAACATGGCAGTTTGTTCACGTTTGGTGAAAAAATAATGTGCTCCTTTTTTCCGGCTTCTCCTTTAGTTTTTTGGCGCGTCACTCTCGCGTTTGTCAGTTTCTGACAGGATCAGGTTTCAAAAGCACGTCAATAATTAAGCGCACGTTATTATCATCAGCTCAAGAAGTTTGTTATTTCAAATAAAGAAACGCGACGAGCACAAGCAAAAAAAACGCTCGCGCTTCAGACTGGCTCGTAAAAAACTATGGGGCACAGGGTAAAATCTGCTCTTTTTTTGGCTTTGTGGCTGTTCATCAAGATGACGACAATGTTCATTTGAGCACAGATCGAACAGGGCTCGTTATTATATGGATATATAGTCTCTCGGCTGTGTATGAAAACATGGCGGCTCCTTTGTTTTCATTCTGGCTTATTGCGTGAGCTTGTGACGTATCTCTGTAATCCAATAGCGTTCAGCTGCGCGTCTAGCTTTGCCTTTGGGAGCCTTTTGGAACCCTTTCTTGTGTTTGGTACCCTTTCGAAAGGGTGCCGAAAACGTGGCAGGGTACAGTTCGGTTCGGTGCGCCTTTTGACAGTGGAAACGGCCATAAAAGCGTACCGACCCAGTCAGTGGAAACGAGCCATAATGTAATCCCACCGGTCCTACACTACCCAACCTGCTCCGAGCTGGGATTAAATCAGCAACTCTCCGTATGGGAGTCGGTTTTTCTAACAAGGAGGTTAAAGACCATGGCCTCTAGCATTTGTCACTAGAGCACCTTTAGAGGTGAAACGAGTAAGGTTTACCTGCACAACACTTCACTAGCTGTTCTCATCTACAACTGCAAAATGTAACCCAAAACTTCTGTTAAGTTACTGAAATATGAACACAACAGACTGGAGACATCTAAACAAACAAAAAAGACCTAATTTGACCATTTAAAAAAGCACAGAATGCTGATGTATATCTGGATATTTTCAATATAGTCTTAGCGTTGCACATTACAGTTAGTTGGTACTTCATTTGGCATTGATGTTTCCAACCTTTAACATCCAAAGAACCTTTTTTATTTAACCTTTCATAACTTATAAAAATGTTCCTTAAGATTGTGACAATGTTCTTTTAAGAACTGTTCACTTAAAGGTTCTTTAAGATCTCAAAATAGTTCTTTCATTGCATAACTTAGAAAACTTTTAGAAGTGAAAGGTTCAGAAGCACGTCTCCTTGCAACAGATCTGCATGTGTTTCTGTGACGACAGAATTCAATACTGATTTGTCTTTTTTACACGTTAAGAAACTTTCCATAAGTTGATGTCAGCAGGTATTGTTTTAGTTTTAAAGTAAATTCTGTCTCAAAATATACATCATAAAGTCAGGTGTGTGTGTGTGTGTGTGTGTGTGTGTGTGTGTGTGTGTGTGTGTGTGTGTGTGTGTGTGTGTGTGTGTGTGTGTGTGTGTGTTTATGTTTAGGTTCAGTTTTAAAATGTCAATGTCAGAGCTAAATGATTCTGGACTAAACATTTCATTTTCTTTCTTCTTTTTGTTTAGATTTTTGATCTACATGTGTAAATGTCTTATGGGAAGCAGTACTAACCCTGCTACCCTAAAATACAAGTGCAACATGCTTTACCATAATGTAAAAAAAAACACCTGGGCTTAAAGCAGCATAATAAGCCTATTAGAAATTACCACCACACAATCAGGTAAAATAAAAATCAAAAACGGTGATCTCAAAACCAAATTGTATACCCAGGGCTACCACTATACCACGCTGAAGCGTTTAGAAACCACACAGCTATTATAATACTATTACCAGCAAAACGTGCACTGGAACTATCTGAAGTGGAACAATGCAGCCATTACATAATGAGTGACAGCATTTCTTAGTAGTTTATACAGTATGACTGCAGTGGTGAGGGCTCCATGCCATGTGCGTCTGAGTTCTGTATTTTCCGCTGCCAACAAGGGAAGGCCAGTATTTGTAATAGTTAAGCATCTGAACGTTATGTCATTTGCCTCCTTAGTAGGGTCTGGGGGTTTGCGTTCAGTAACATTATATAAGAACGAATTACACTTTGTGGACAGTTGAAATATTCTAATAGTCGGTGTCTGTGTCTTTGCTCTATCAGTCATTGTAGAATAAGTTGGTTTTGTGTGGTCTTAAAGGAACAGTTCAATCTAAAATATATATTCTGTTATCATTTACTCACCCTTAGGCTGTTCTAATATATCATGTGTAAATTTCTCCGTTCTTCTGCTGTGCACAAATAAATTCAGGCTATTTGGAAGAAAGTCAGTAACCAAGCAGATAATTACTAAATAAACATTATGGCAGTAAATGGGTGACAAGATCTGTTTGGTTACTGATATTCTTTCAAATATCTTCCTTTGTGTTCAGTAAAACAAACAGAAATTTCATTTTTTTGGGGTGAACTATTCCTATTTCAACTACACTTGCCAGCCACTTTGTTAGGTACAACTGTCCAACTGCTCCTTAAAGCAAATTTCTTATCAGCCAATCACATAGCAGCAACTCAATGCATGTAGGCATGGTCAAGACGATCTGCAGCAGTTCAAACTGAGCATCAGAATGAGAAAGAAAGGTGATTTAAGTGACTTTGAGTGTGGCATGGTTGTTCGGGCTGCATGGTATTTCAGTATTTCAGAAACTGCTAATCTACTAAGATTTTCACGCACAACCATCTTTAGGGTTTACAGAGAATGGTCTGAAAATATTCAGTGAGCAGCAGTTCTGTGCGTGCAAATGCTATGTTGATGCCAGAGGTCAGAGGAGACTGGTTCGAGCTGATAGAAATGCAACAGTAACTCAAATAACCACTCGTTACAACCGAGGTATGCAGAAGAGCATCTTTGAATTCAAACCTTGTGGCGGATGGGCTACAGCAGCAGAAGACCACACCGGGTGCCACTTTGGTCAGCTAAGAACAGGAAACTGAGGCTACAATTCGCACAGGCTCCCCAAATTGTACAATAGAACATTGGAAAAATGCTGCCTGGTCTGATGAGTCTCGATTTCTGCTGTGACATTCAGATGATAAACTCAGAAACACGAAATCATGGATCCATCCTGCCTTGTATCAATGGTTCAGGCTGGTGGTGGTGAAATGGTGTAGGGGATATTTTCTTGGCACGCTTTGGGCCCATTAGTACCAATTGAGCATCGTGTCAATGCCACAGCCTACCTGAGTAGTGTTGCTGACCATGTCCATCCCTTTACTTTGACTATGTAAAACTTGATATGTAACAGTAGAAATGTGTATTATATATTTATTACTGGAAAAGTTTATTAAACCATTACATGCAATATACAAATTAATTTGCATGTAATTTCATTGCATATTTCATTTCAATTGCATATGTCAGATTTATAGCATAATCTTTATAATATATTGAGAACGTTGAGCTCATATTCTAAGATGGGACAAATATTTTTAGCAAAAATAATTTCAAAACATAATTTGGTGCAGCTGCTCATATTTATATGAGCAAAATTAGGATCAGCTTGTGATAGTTTGTTATAATCTATATCTAATATACAGTAAATCTACAGTATATAAATATATTGTTTGAATAAATCAAATAAAAGTGAAATTATGACAAGATCTGATGCATACCTAAAGTGTAAATACACATAAAACAGTCTAATTATTCATTTCTGAAGTGTACGTTTCTGGTATCTCATTACTCAGTTTTTACACAACCAACCCAACAATATCATGTCCAAATTACAACAAAATCTCACTTTTTTAAACTGTTCAAAATCAAGCTGTTGGAGCAGATATCAGGGTCCATGAAATAAAATTTAAATAAATAATGAAATAAAAAATGTAAAATGGGGTGAAACGGTGGTGCAGTGGGTAACATGATCCCCTCACAACAAGAAGTTTGCTAGTTCGAGCCAAGGCTGAGTCATTTGGCATTTCCGTGTGGAGTTTCTCCCCGTGTTTGCGTCGGTTTCCTTCAAGTGTTCGGTTTCCCCCACAGTCCAAAGACATGCAGTATATAGGTGAATTGAGTTAGCTAAAACGTCCGTAGTGTATGAGAGTGTATGGGTGTTTCCCAGTGATGGGTTGCAGCTAAAAAAAAACATCCGCTGCGTAAAACATATGCTGGATACTCCACATTTCTGTGTGGAGTTTGCTTGTTCTCTCCGTGTTGGTGTGATTTTTCTTCAGGGTGTACCATTTTCCTCAGTCCAAAGACATGCGGTATATGACCATAGTGTATGAGTTTGTGTATGGGTGTTTCCCAGTACTGGCTTGCGGTTGGAAGGGCACCTGCTGCGTAAAACAAATGCCGGAATAGTTGGTGGTTCCTTCCGTTGTGGTGCTTTTTTTTTCTTTTAGACCATATACTTCCTGTTAACATCATTTATACAAAGAAAAACTAATGACACTTTCTGAGAAACTAAAAATTTCACTTTCCCCTTCAAAACTGTAGCCTTACGCAAAAGGATCTGAATCTCATCAAGAATCGACGAATGACCATTCAATCAAACATGACTATTTACAGAAACCTGAAAAAAAACTGAATTGAAAGCAAAAGTGAAGGCCGTATAGGCTCTGGAGAGGCTCAAAACAGAGCGAGTCAATGATGTAATGCTTTCACAGACATGTCCCACAGAGCGATTCAGGGCTGCTGGAAAAAGCAGGCCGATCGGGGTGCACAGCTGCCCATTCTGAGCTCTGCTGCGGTGAGTAAACGGGGCCCAACCCCACAAGGTCCCCATTACACAGTACCGGGCACAACACCAGCACCAACAACCTCTGCCAACAAACGTGAACAGGAAATCATGGAAAAACAGAGGCGGAGAGAGAGGGATGAAGCACATGGATGTGAACGCGAGTAAGAGGAAAGAAAACAGTCATAATGTAGTCCACGCCACAGGGGCTCTCGATTACTGACAGAGAAACACTATAGTGATCAAGTCATCTGGTTGACCGCATGGCTGTTTATGGCCTCTCTGCCTTTAGAAGTTCAGTTATTTGTGGCTGCATACTGATCATACTGTATGCACATTATGGAAAAATGCCAAATAGGGGATTCCTAAGAGCAGAATGAGATGTTTTATCAAATAAATCAACAGTGATGTTAGTTTTATGAGCTTTGGGGGCAACATTGTGAGCAATATTAATTAAAATATTGTTACACACAATATTAATATCCCCAGTTGTTAATAGATAAAAAAAAATCTCTCTGTTAAACAGAAATATATATAT
>CAIGQZ010002546.1:0-14878 GCA_903798205.1 Danio tinwini
TTTTGTTTAATGTTAATTTAAATGTTTTATATAAAGTAGATTTATTAATTTAAAGTTTTTGTCAGTTTACGATGCGTTTTTAAAAAAATGATAATCTTTTTAAAAGATTTTTATTACGTTTTAATTGTAGTTTGGTTTTGCAGTTTCAGAAATGGCAGAAAAACACTCAGACAAATGCTCTTGTTATTATTGTTTTAAATAAATGTTTAGAATTTTAGGTTTTATTGTTGTATTTCAGTTTTGTATTTTTTTTATGGCTAAATGCTGTACTGAAAGACAGCAGAAAAACACTTAAATATGTGAAATCAAAGACAGGAGGAGGAGAAATGAGATAAAAACTATGTTGTTTTTTTAACATCAGAGATTCTGATTGGTCTAATGTTGTGATGGTTCTTTCTTCTATTTGCATTTTTTTCATTAACGGTTTGAAGATTTTATTTGTAGTGCACAAATTTTATTTGTAACAGCTGTTGTTGTATTTGCTGTTGTTGTATTTGCACTGTCTGTTTTTTGCACTGTTGTTGTATCTGTATTTTTCACTGTCTGGAGTCAGCACCTAAGCTTTTCACTTATCATAGCACACGTGCTGCTGATGATGTGACAATAAAAGTGATTTGATTTGATTTGATTTGATTAGTTTGGTTTTGGCAATTTTGTTGTGTGGTGATAATATTAATAATAATAATAATAATAATAAAAAACAAGATAATAATAATAAATGTTTCTTAAGGAGCAAATCTGAAGGTTTTCTGAAAGATAATATAAATAGAATAATGATGCCTAAAATTCAGTTTTGAAATCACATTTTGGGCTCTATTTTATCGATCTAGGCAAAAAGTCTAAAGCTCATGGCACAAAAGTATTAAGAGCGTGTCTGAATCCACTTTTGCTATTGTAAGGACAGATAAATATGCTCTGCGCCCCGGCGCATGGTCTAACAGGGCTGTGCTTATTCTCTTAATGAGTTCTGAGTGTGTTTTGAGCATAACCTGTATTAAACCAATCAGAGTCACGTCTCTCATTCCCTTTACGAGTCAATTGTGTCGCTCCATGGCTCATTTGCTATTTACATGTCAGATTTTATAAGTGTAAAATTGAACGCTTCACTAGTGAGAAAACAGTTAAACAGAGCATCTGCAGCGCGAGGATAAAGAACGAGCCTCCTCCATTCAGCCTCTTTACTTTCTCTTTACTTTTACTCTTTACACCTTTACTTTGGTGGAGTAAGGAAATGGTGGAAACTCACTCCACTGAACACATCCATTAGCCCACATATTTAATTTAGTTTAAGCACAAAGATTTGCTTCAATTTCAGTTCAGAATAAATGAACAATAATAATGAAGTGTGGTCAAACAACTGAGTTATATCCAAACACACGTCCTGTTCTTATGCCCCATATGGTGATGCAGACGTCTCCAGAACCCCACAGCTGGACAAATCTACACTTGTGTTTATTTAAACAGATATAAATCTGCAGATAATCAATAATACTGATAGCAATAATAACATTATACAGATGCAGATTGTCATGAATAAACTAAAAAAGCCCCCTGATGTGAAGGCATGGAGGCAGTGGTGTTTATATTTATTTATGTAGTAAATAATAATTTCTGTATCATTTTAATCCTTTAATTGTTTTCATCTGTAAAGATATTTGTGTATTGCTGATCATCCTGTGTGTATTCAGCATTGTGTAAGTGTTTAGACCTGCATAGGTGCATAACTAATGCGATCTGCGCTGGACTTTAGAGCAGCTTTTAGTTGGTCAATGGTGCGATCCATTTCAGTTCCTCAAATTAGCAACACACCAACAATGTGCCTTAACACACCAACTTTATAGACCAGCACACACAAGCAAACGTGAAAATTACTGTTGACCTGGTCTGAAAATAGCAAGAAATCACGCCAAACACGTCTTATGCCTTATTGAACCGGGTGTATGATAGGGCCCTAATAAATTACATTTAAAAATATATTCAAAACTATTATTTTAAATAGTAGAAATATTTCATAATTTGTACTTTTTGGACACTTTGGATCAAATGAATGGCTCACACTTTACAATAATATTACAAGATTTAATGTATTTATTAACGAGCTAATTATCAACACTTGTACAGCGTTTATTAATCACAGTTCAACATTTACTAATTCATCATTAACATCTGAATACATACTTGTTAACATTAGTTAAAGCACTGCGAGTTAACATGAACTATGCATGACTTTATTTTCATTAACTAACATGAACAAATACTGTAATAAATGTGTTGTTCATTGTTTGTTTATAAATGCATTAAGTCATGCAACCTTATTGTAAAGTGTAACCAATAAATGTAGACTTGTTAAACAGAAGAGACTTTACAACAAATATGAAAAATTTTGTTTATTTTAAAACCAGTGGCGTCACGGTGGCGCAGTGAGTAGCATGATCGTCTCACAGCAAGAAGGTCGCTGGTTCGAGTCCTAGCTGGGTCAGTTGGTGTTTCTGTGTGGAGTTTGCATGTTCTCCCCGTGTTGGCGTGGGTTTCCTCCGGGTGCTCCGGTTTCCTCCACAGTCCAAACACATGCGCTATAGGTGAATTGATCAACTAAATTGGCCGTAGTGTATGAGTGTGTGTGTGTGTGTGTGTGTGTGTGTGTGTGTGTGTGTGAATGAGTGTATGGGTGTTTTCCAGGGTTGGGTTGCAGCTGGAAGGATATCCGCTGTAAAACATATGCTGGATAAGTTGGCGGTTCATTCCGCTGTGGTGACCCCTGTTTAATAAAAGGACTAAGCTGAAAAAAAATGATTGAATGAATAATTTTTAAAACCAAAGTCTTTGAAATATATTTATTTGTCATCAATAAAAGTTATTTGTCCTTTAATAACTCTCAGAAATGTTTTGAAAGCCACTTAATGAAATATAAGTGCCTTACTTCTGCTTTATCCACAAGGAGGCGCTTTTATGGCACCTTTGAGTTGTACTTGCGCTTTGTACATCAACCTGCTGCTTTATTAGAGTTTTCCTGTAAAATCCCCCACAGTTGTTCAAAGCCGCACTGTTTTACAGTGCCGAAAAAAATCACAATATGTCGGCTGTAAAAAAGACGTGCATTCCCAGAATACTGCAACTTCCCACTTTCAGTGTACTTGTGATGTGCATTCCCAGAATATGTGACACTTCCCAGAAGTTTTGCATCATGGGAGGCTGGAAATGCACTAGTGAGTCAACTGCAGATTGCTTTATTTATGTCTGCTAGGCTGATTACTGCATGATGTATTACACCGCCGTAACTCTGTGTGTGGAGGTCAGCAGATCAAGTTAAATTAGCTTTTGACAGATGACTACAGAAATGAGCATCAGTGTGGTTTGGCTGTGTGTGCGTGAGAGATTAATGACTTTTATGAAGTAAAGGTGCTCGCTTAAATACAAGAGCCAATAGGAAACTCAAGGGGTGTGTTTTAATCGGCTCTCTTTTTGCACTAGTCAGTGCACTGATCATTGTGCATTTTGCAATATATTTTATATTTTTATTTTCCTTTTATTTTATATTTGTTTATTTTATTTTATTGTATATTTTTATTTTATAATATTTTATTTAATTACTAATTATTAAATTTTTTTATTTTTAATTTTTTATTTAAGTGCAATGCAGTGTATAGTGCTGTTGCCTTACAGCAAGAAGGTTGCTGGTTCGAGCCTCAACTGGGTCAGTTGTCATTTCTCTGTGGAGTTTGCATGTTCTCCCTGTGTTCGCGTGGATTTCCTCCGGGTGCTCCGGTTTCTCCCACAGTCCAAACACATGCGGTACAGGTGAATTGGATAGGCTAAATTTTCCGTAGTGTATGAGTGTGTATGGTTGTTTCCCAGAGATGGGTTGCAGCCGGAAGGGCATCCGCTGCGTAAAACATGTGCTGGATAAGTTGGCGGTTCATTCCGCTGTGGCGTCCCCAGATTAATAAAGGGACTAAGCCGAAAAAAAAATTAATGAATGAATGAATTTTTTATTTATTTTTTTATTTTATATCCGTTAATTTATTTATTATATTCAGTTTTATTTCATTTTTATAATTTTTATTTATTTTTTTATAATTTTTTTTATTTTTTTATTTTACAATTAGTATTTGTTTATTTATTTATTTTATTGTATATATTTATTTAATTTTAATATAAAATGTATATATTTTTTTCATTTTATATTTATTCATTTATTATTTTCAGTTTATTTTTAATTTTATATTTGTTTGTTTATTTTATTTTTATATTTTTTATTTTACATTTATTTTATATTTGTTTTTTATTTATTTAATTTAATATTATTTAATATATTAGTATTTTATTAAAAGTATTAATTTATTTAAAAAATTTTGATTTTTAACTTTATATTCATTTAATATTTATTTTTTAATTTTATTTAAGTTTTTTATTTTACATTTTTATTTTTTATTTATTTTAGATTTGTGTATTTATTTCTTTATTTTTAGGATAAAAAAATCAGAAGCAACAATCATCAACAACAGAGATAAACAGACATCGGGCCTGTTTCAGTAAGGAGGTTCAACCAACTGAGAGTTTTCAGTTTCATATTAGCTGATCTGAGTTAGGTCAATCAACTTTGAGTAGACTGAATTAGAGTTAAGCGCGCACACCGCGACTATAAAAAGGCATTGACACGCCCCAGACGCTCTGGAGGTCATTAATAATATAATAACATTAATACTAAAACAGTTAAGGCATTTTAGAATGACCAAAACAACATTTCAGATGTTTTACAATGTGCTCAGCCTGCTGGTTCGTCCATTCACACACGTTTTCATAATCACATGGTCTCTTATAACAAAATCACAAGACCTTTTTAATGCCCACACTGGAATTTGTTTGGTAAAAGTGTTAAAGAAAAGTTTATCCTACTCAGTTGTGCACATACATTTTTATGTGCATTTTCAAAATTGATGCTCATCTTGGTGTTTTCATCAATCGTTTTTTATGCGCATATCCAAAATGCACATTAAAATAGGTGGGTGGAAACATAAGGCTATAATGTGAGAAATACCACTTCTTCTTTAAATAAGGGGAGGAGACTGACAGATATTCTGAGTTTAGAGAATAAAACTTGCTCCTCATCAGGTTAGGTTCACATAGTGACCACTGTAACTGACTCTGAGTTAAAGTCACCTCTCTTTCAGAAACAGGCTTGACTTACCCTGCTTTCTCCAGTTTGACAAACCTGTCATTTTGAAACACAAAACCCAGAGTTTCTCTCATTTCAGGGTTAACTTACTCTGAGTGTTCACTTAATCTCCTTTCTGAAACAGAACCATCAAGAGAAATAAAAATATTAGAGAATACAAAATACAAACTGTATAGGTGCACACTTGGATACATCAAAAACATTCATAAAAAAAAATAAAATAAAATTAAGTACATGACCTAATGAGGGTAAGATGCCTGCTAGGAATGGGACAATAACCGGTTTTAAGGTTTACCACAGTTTGGAAAAGTCATCTGAAATGTTCTATTATACCATTCCTGCAGTATTTTTGTGTGTTGTCGAGGATTCTGACACACTGATGTTCACATTTGACCTTTTTCACACAGATAACGCTAGTCCTGATTTCAGTCTGTCACTATGCTGATGCACAGGCATTTGTAGCTCCGCCCTCTTTTAAAAAGAGCACAATCTCATTTGAATTTAAAGTCACCAAAACGCCATAATTTGGATCAAAACCTAAAAGGGGTCAGTCTGTGTGCTATTTTGAGCTGAAACTTTACATACACACTCTAGAGCACTGATCATCAACTGCCGGCCTGCGGGCCAAATCCGGCCCGCTGAGCCTTTTAATCCGGCTCGCAACTGGATTCCAAAATTGTGAGGATCAAAAAGAAAATAGTAGTCCACACTATTAAAGCAACTTAAAATAACAACAACTGAGTCTCTTGTCAGAATAACCAGCATTTATGACTACTGTATATTTAGGCTACACTGCGAAATGAGGACAGACTCAGACAGACCATGCAGCGTTAAGGATTTATTGTTTCAAACAGGTTTTAGCGTAAGTGTAGACCGGCTGGGGTGTAGGCGGAGTGCGCGCGATGTGTGTGTGATGAAGAGCAAGGAGGGATGCCGTGGAGAGAGGTGCGCAACATATTTGAGGAACGGGAGGGAGACGAGCGATTTCCGGGAGATTATCATTCATTTGTGGGCATCCGGGAGTCTCTATGCATTTGAGGGAGACTCACAGAACTTCCGGGAGACTTGGGATGTTGCCTCAGGACAAAAAAACAGGAGGAAAAACAATCTGGCACAACTTAAAATATCATGGTAAATAAATAACCTGGTACCAGAACAAAACAGGTCACAAATAATATTCACACATCAAATGAAACGTTAAGTGGGCTTCACAATGCTAAAACGGGCTACTCACAGTGCTTAATAAATGGCTAAAGTTACATTTCCCCTTGTTGACTTAGCCTAATTGAGTTGAGGCAAAATATCTATCACTCCTAGTGGTAGACTGTGGTATAGCTGATGGGAGCCTGAATCAAATGCCTTCAGTTTTGTAATGAAATTGAAAAAGTATAAATGTTAAACATAATGTTAAACCAAAATGAGATTTTTATTTGGTTTTCTTCCTGGGGTCCGGCCCCCAAAGAGACTGTCTAGTAAAACTCTGGCCCTCCGACAAATATGGTTGATGACCCCTGATCTAGAGACAGTAACTCTAGGGAACTAAGAATCAGTAACACATTGTACATCTTGTAAAAAATGGCATACTAGTTTTAAAACTTTAAAACTCCAGTTGATTTGTTAAAAACTTTGGCTGAGATGAAAAAATGAATAGATTTCAGCCATCGCATAAATTTTATGCTTAACAAATGTATTATAAACCCTATACTTTCACTTGTGCTTGTAAGATGCTGCCTTTTGTCTTTTAGTTTGGATCATCTGCGTGAAGATTGTTCAGATTTCTCCTTTTGCTCTCCACAAACCAATAAAAGACGCCACAGTTTGAAACAACACGGAGGTAAGTAAATAATGACTGCATTTTCAGTTTTGGATGAACCTTTCCTATTTTTAGGCTCAAATCCCTCAGCGTTCTGCGTTCTGGAACTGCTGCTGTTATTGTTTCATTTTCAGCACTGTTTTTCTTTCTGCTTGGAGGATAGAAAAGCTTTTGGACTCTTAAGGGGATAATTCACCCAAAAATTAAATTTGCTGTTAATTTAGGCACCCTCAGGCCGTCCGAGATGTAGGTGACCCTTTTTATTATCAGTAGAAAGAATATTTTTAGCTGAAATGCTGGTGATTCATTAAATACAAGACAATGGCGTTTGCAATCACTTCTTATATATTTATAGATGTCTTTTTTTTTGTCAAATAATTTTAATTGAAGGTTCAGGAGAGAGGATTCTCCATTTTACATAATGTGTCCACATATTACACATACAAAGAAAAGAATAAAATTAAAGCTACCCACATCACAAGCCATCCCTCAAAAAACATGTTCAAACTGCAGAGTATGATGAAAAAGAGTATTAAAACATTACATGCAAATGATGCATTAGTCCAGACAGCAGGTGTTTTTATTAAGGTAACAGATAAATGATGCCAGATTTTGCCAAATTGCTCAAAAAGTCTTGTCATTGTTTACAAAAGTTTAAATGTAGGAGATATATGTAGGAGTATTTTCTTTCCAAAGCAGTGGCAATAACTGCTTGGCTGTAGTTAGGCTGTATGAGAGCCATTTGTGTTGTGTGCTAGACAACAAGTCTGAAAAATGCAGAGTTGAAAAGGAAATCCCAGAATTAAGACATCAGGAGCCTAAACATGTCAGAAAGCACTTAAAAAATCTCATTCAGCTCTGTGTCTTAAAGCAAAAAGCTAAAACTATAGGACAGATCAGCATCTGGTGAATTACATTTGTCACAAAGAGGCGAGACACGAGATTTCCAGTTTTGTACGTTTTGGAATTATTTATTTATTTATATTTATTGTTTATTTTCAGGGTTTGACATTAGCCCCTTTCACACAGTGATACCGGTAAATATCCGGAAAATTACCGGAACAACTTCACAGGTAAATTCATAAGAAAGGTGTTCACACAGGCACGAACGTTCGGTAATTTTTCTGGAATAGACCATTCACACATCCATTTCAAAATACCAGTAAATTCTGACATCATTAAGCAGAAATGACCTCTAAATGGCAGCGCTTGTATTTCTAAACATAGAAGGGGTCGGCCTTTTCTTGATGGTTTCACTTTTATTTAGCTGCTTTGTGAGACATCCAAAGGCAGAAACGTTAACCACTACTAAATGTTTACACATGTGAACACGTGTACATTCTGTGGATAGATCAGTATTGTGAACAACTTATTTGTAAACATAGAGAGGAATACTTTCAGATGTCAAGATGTACATAATATGTATGTGTGCTGGCACTCACCGGCTACTTCATGCACTTCAAGCAGAGCTTGAAAGTAAAAAAACAGCGGTTCATCATATGCATTTTATCGAAATCTTTTACACAGTTGGCAATAAGAAGGAACTTAGAAACCTAATCTGACTAACATCTAGCAGTGGAACATGTCTGGAAAAAATATTCAAAGGCTTTTATTGTCATTATCAGCGTGGATGTGAATGCGTCTGAGTGTTCTGATTGGCTGGAGTAGACGTCTCACGTCAGCGTGTTCTAGACGTGAACGTGCTCTTTCTGGTAATCTTCCTTCTGCGTTCACACAGAGCAGCATTCCGGCAAATTACCAGTAAAGTTACAACTTCTCTTTCCGGAAAATAGCTGGAATGAATTTACCAATATTTTCAAAAAGGGCCTGTTCACACATACAGACCTTTCCGGAAACTTGCCGGTAATTTTCCAGAAAGGTGTGTATGTGTGAAAGGGGCTATTAACAGCTGCCAACCTGCCAAAAGCGGGTAGATTTCAGCTGTGGCAGGTTAGACAGCCACTCCCACTAGCCACTTTGGCTGGTTAAAAATAGTTTTTAAATTATATTCATTAAAGATTAGAATTATAGTCTGATCGTTTGTTAATATGCGTGCAAATGATCTCAGAATCGAGAAGCAGCACGACTAACTGTTAAAATAACTAGAAAGCAGGTGAATACCAAGTGAAGGTCAGGCTCACGGTAAGATTCAAGCATGCTCCCGTTACCTTGCTTGAAGTGACCATGCCTATAAGCATAACTGGTGCGATCAGTTCTCTTTGAAATAGTGGACAGTAAGCGATGCTCGTGCACTCACAGTCCTGCTTCTTTTAAGCAGCAGCGGTTGCCACTTTCACTTTAACCATTCTTTGATCAGATAATTAATGGGTTTAAGGTTAACTGTGATCATATATGTGATCATCCTTTCATTATGGCACACTGTATGTTTTTCACCTGTTTTCTTGCTTACAGTTATTTTTGATATGGTTTAATTATCATCCTTTGCAATAACATTGCTTTAATATAAGATTAACTCTCCATTTATGCATAGTTAACTGGTGATCTAGCCTCTTTAGGGTGCTTTCACACTAGCACTTTTGGTCCGCACCCGGGTTTGTTTGACATCAGAGTGCGGTACGTTTAGCTAGTGTGAATGTGTCCTGTGAACCGTACCCGAGTCCGCCTGAAAGAGGTGGTCTGGGGTACGGTTCATGCGAACTCTGGTACGGTTTACTTCTGGTATGAATGACCTTGTATCAAATAACGGAAGTGAACCACCAACTGTACAACAAACTATCATTTTCATAACGTTCATTCATGTGTGTGTCTGTGTATCACGTACTGTACCTTGGTGACAAGCGGGACTGAGCCAGGGCTATCACAGTGATAATGTCTGCTTGTCTCCTCCAAAAACAGCTTCTGCAGACATCGCGTGATGTTCTGAAGGTTTATAATATTTTTGCAGCAGACAGACGCGAGTCGCTTTCTGTATGTCCAAAACCAAAATATTCAGTAGAAGCAGAACGGCCGCGATGTGTGATCGTCTTTCCATTTTGGTGCTTTGCTTTCGTGTCCGTCATCTAGCAACAGCCGTACACACAACAGCAGCTCGATGGCGCAAGCGTACCGGTGTTTAGAAGGAAAAAAGACAGCGTGAACACAAATCCACCAAGAAGGTGGCAAGGGGAGACAGTCGAACTTGGGTACGATCCAGACAAATGAACCAAGTGTGAAAGCACCGTTAGTCAGGACAGACTGCTGTGTATAGTTTTATGACAATAATCTTTTTAAATGTCAGTTTTTCAGTCTTTTAAGAACATTTTTTGCTTGTTTTAACACATTATTTAAAATTTGTGGCAGGACAATAATTAGTTTGGTGTGGCTGGAGATAAATTAGGTAAATCCTTAGTGTTGAGCCCTAAAAAAAAAGTCTCATCAAATAAAATGCTGCTGCTTGCTCATTGAGCAAGGTCATTCACAACACACAAAAAAGTGAAATGAATGAGGAGGCATGTGGACATGACACAACATTTACATCAAGTAATTCAGCATCAAGTAATTCAAATCTATTTTCACAACAACAATATTGTGGCCAGTGAAAATGCTGAGTGGCTAGTAATGTTGGAAAACTACTAGTCACAGTTGCTGGTGATCAAAAAAGTTAATATCAAGCCCAGTTTATTTTTATTTAATGATTTATATTTATGTATTAACTTGTTTATTTATTTAAACAGTATTTAAAATACAAAGGATTTAATACACACGTATAAAAATGTATTATTCATATACGCTTTATTTCTATTTATTTGTTTATGTAATTATTTCTATTTATTCACTTGTTTATTTATTTTTATTTATTTATTTAAATAAAATTTAAAATACAAAGGCTTTAATACACAGGTATAAAAATGGATAATTTATATACGCTTTATTAAAAAATGATCTATTTCTATTTATTGTTTTGTAATTTATTATAATCAATAATGTTTTACTTTGTAATGCGCAGTGCAGCAGTGTCAGTATCATAATGAAAGACTATAAAAAGTATAAAAATGTATATTTTATACACGCTTTATTTCTATTTATTTATTTATCTCTATTATTTAATTACTTTTTTACTATTTTTTTATTATTTAATTATTTCTGTTTATTTATTTATTTAAAAGGAAGTTAAAATACAAGGCATTTAATACACAAATATATAAAACATATTTTATATACACTATTTATTTAATGATTTTATTAATTTATACTGTCACAAAGATGCGAGACGTTTTGGATTTTTTTTTATTTTGTATGTTTTATTTCTTTCTTTATTTTTATCATTTATTTTAACAGTTTTTGCTATGTATTTACATTATTTATTTATTTAGTTGTTTATTTATTTCTGTTTATCTGTTTAAATAGAATTTAAAATACAAAGGCTTTAATACACCAGTATAAAAATGTGTAATTTATATACGCTTTATTTAAAAATCATCTATTTCTATTTTTTTATTATAATCAATGTTTTTTTTACACAGTGCAGCAGTGTCAGTATGATAATGAAAGACTATTAAAAGTACACAAGTATAAAAATGTATATTTTATTTATGCTTTATTTCTACTTATTTATTTTTTTCTATTATTTATTTTTATTTCTTAATTTTTTTTTATTATTTCTAATTATTCACTTGTTTATTTATCTTTATTTATTTAAAATGGAATAAAAAATTCAAGGCATTTAATACACAAATATAAAAGCATATATTTTATGTTTTTAGGATTGTACAGCACAATAGTCAATAACTGTCTTTAAAACAACTGCTTTAAATAAATAAATAAACTAAACTATATACACTTTATGTAATAATTTTATTTAAATTTGTGTTTTTTTATTTATTATAATCAATAATATGATTATAATTTGTTTTTTTACTTTATGTAATGCATAGTGCAGCAATGTCATTATGACAATGAAAGGCCTTTAAAAAATACACAAGTATGAAAATGTATATTTTATATATGCTGTATTTATTTATATGTATTTGTTCCTTTTTATCGTTTTTTTATTATAATCAATGATATTGTTATATTTTTAATATAATTTATATTATTATTATTATTATATTTTTTACATTAAGTAATGAACAGTGCAGCAGTGTTAGTATGGTAATGAAAGGCCATAGAAAAATACACAAGTGTAAAAATGTATATTTTACATATGCTTTATTAATATTTATTTATTGTTTTTATTTCTATTATAATCAATAATAATAATAATGATGATAATAGTAGTAGTAGTAGTAGTAATAATAATTATTATTATTATTTTTATTATTTTATTTAACTTTGTAACATAATGCAGAGTGCAGCAGTGTCAGTATGATAATGAAAGGCCACAGATCCCCGTGTGTGTGTGTGCATGTGCCTGTGTGTGTGTTTTCCGTGTGGCTGAATCTGACACATTAGTGAACTGCAGTGTGAGGTCGTGACCGCGGTATTACAGGGTAAATCTCAGGTTAACCCGAGGACTTCTGCAGTACAGGATAAACACTGATTCCCGTGCTCACAGCTGGATTACGCTGTAAAAAAAACACGGACTGATCCTCGAGGACAGAAATACGTTTGATTAGTCGTGGATGAGGAAATAATCGCGGTCTCGCTGTTCCTCGTTTCCGCTGGATTACTGGATGTTATTGGCAAGGCGGAAGTTGACCTCAGAAAACCTGCTTTGCTCTCATCATATACTATAGCTTAAAACAGCACCGCGTTTCCGGATTTATCACTCAATTCATTCACAGCAGGCTCACATGGCTCAGATTTATTTTTATAAAATTTTTTGCTTAATGTTAATATTTAAAAAAATAAATCAATTATAAAATCTAAATAAATTATCAAACATTTAAATGAATTGTTATAAATATACAAGTACAAACAATTACTTTTAATTAATGTTTTTTGTTAATGAATAAATTATAAAATGTAAATAACTAAAAGTATTTAAACAGATTATTATAAATAAAAAATAAGTACATTATTTAAATTAAAAAGTGTGTATATATGTATGTAGGTGTATGTAGGTGTGTGTGCGTGCGTGCGTGCGTGCGTGCGTGCGTGCGTGCGTGTGTGCGTGCGTGTGTGTGTGTGTGTATATATATGTGTGTGTGCATATATGTTTTCGCTGGATTACTGGATATTATTGGCCAAGCTGAAGTTAACCTCAGAAAACCTGCTTTGCCCTAATAATATGCTATAGCTTAAAACAGCACTGCTTTTCCGGATTTATCACTCAATTTCATTCCCAGGAGTCTCACGTGGCTGTATGTGTGTGTGTGTGTGTATACAGGGGTTGGACAATGAAACTGAAACATCTGGTTTTGGACCACAGTAATTCATTAGTATGGTGTAGAGCCTCCTTTTGTGGCCAATACAGCATCAGCTGATGTTGGGAATGACAGACACGAGTCCTACAATGCGACCGGAGGGATTCTGAGCCGTTCTTCTTCAGAATATTGTTCAGGTCTCTCTATGTGATGCTTTCCTGACTCGCTCCTCCAAAACACCCCAAAGTGCTCAATAATATGTAGTTCTGGGTACTGTACAGGCCATGGGAGATGTTCAACTTAATTTTTATGTTCATCAAACCACTCTGTCAGCAGTCTTATCATCCTGATACACACCACAGCCTTTAGGATACAATTTTTAACCCATTGAGTCACATAGTCCTCCAGAATGGGTAGTTATTGGCTTCTCTTTTAGCACAAGTATTGGGACTTGGGAATGCCATGATATTGCAGCTTAAACCATCACTAATCCCCAATGCTTCAGTCTGGGTATCAGCAGTCTAGGTGGGATGCTTCTTTGGGGCTTCCCCACACCGTAACTCTCCCGGATGTGGGAAAGACAGTGAAAGTGGTCTCATCAGAGAACAATACATGCTTCACATTGTCCACAGCACAAGATTTCGGTGCTGTGAGCAGAGGTTTGTCTTCAGCAGCGGCCATATATATTGACCCTGTGGAGCTCCAGACCAACAGCTCTTCTGGAAACAGGAGAGTTGAGCTGCACATTTCATTCTGCAGTGAGTTGGCAGCTGTGGTTTTTATGTCTTTTGGGGTTATCATTCGGACGTCCCTTTCAGACAGCTTCCTCTGGCGTCCACAGTTCCTCCTATTGGATGTGGTTCTTCTTCTTGGTGGTTTGCTGATATTACTCTGGATACCACGGCTCTTCATCATCACCTGTCTTCTTCCACAGAGACTTGCTATCTTGGTCACGGATTTGCAGCGAGACGCGCACCAATTTCTCTTTTGAACTTTGATATGTGCCCATAATGTTGTGTGCATTGCAATATTTTCAGCAGAACTGTGCTGTTTCTCTGCTGATGAACCCTTCACACTCTGCTCTTACTGCTGGAGTGAAGAGCAATGAAGACTGACCTTCAGGCGGCTCAAATTTAGCCATCAAACCTCCAACACTAAATTGGCAGTGTTTGAGTTTCATTGTCCAACATTGCGTGTGGTTGTGTGTGTAGTTGTGTGTGTCCTCTCAGCACTGTCAAGTCACGTCAGGACAGGGCTTTTTGGTTAGCTGTGTGAGTAAAAGCCCTGGGTGTGCTTAACATGCAGCCATGCAACCTTGACACGCCTGACACTGGCTCCGGATGCTCATGGCTTTATTCTGACCGGCCGTATGGCGGAAGTGCTGATGGCTGGACAGCGTGCGTGTGTGTGCGTGCATACGTGCGTGCGTGTGTGTGTGTGTAATCCTCACGGCCTGACGCAGATGGGGGAAAATAAATAAAATGCAGGGGTCACGCTGGGGTCGCTCTCAGGAAATAAGCAGATTTTCTTGTAGCTTTAAAGCCTCTACATATCAGAGTCAGGATCAGTCAACTTGAAATAACTATATATATATATATATGTATATGTATATATATATGTATGTATATGTATGTATATGTATAT
>CAIGQZ010002565.1:0-18999 GCA_903798205.1 Danio tinwini
AGTGTATACATTAGAAGCCATCTGCTGATCTATGGATTTAGAACTGAGCACTTCTCATTCTCTCCTTCGCTCACAAATGAGGATGGCTTGATGCTGAACATTGACTGCCTCTCAATGAAAGTAAGAGATTTTCACCAGCTCTCTCCCAGGCCTCCAATCCATCACTCTCTCCCCACCTGCAGGTGCCTTTGAGCGGGGGCATTCTTCTGGAGGCTGCCCCTCACCAGCCGCAGCCTCCAGCTCCTCCAGACACCCTCATAATTCATCTGCCTGTGATCGATGCTGTTGAATTTCAGGCTGTGGTTAGAAAGAGAGAAAGAGAGCAACTAGGAGGAGCAGGCCGTGCTGTTTGGGTATATATTCATATTCTTGTAAGCTCGGTTGGAACTTCACTTTATGCTAAGTCGCTGTCCTTGGATGTTTAGTGTTGATAAGCTCAACAGGATTCATTTTGTTGTGGGATTTGTTGTAAGCCATCGCTAACATTGAAATATTGTACAACAAAATCTATTTGAGATCATTTGTTTGGCAACTGCAGATTCACATACTATAGTTGAACTCTTATGGTGTGTTCAACACCAGACACATCATAATTAGACACTTAAACATTAATTCATGAGAAAGACTTTGTTCAAACCAATCAGCGCGCTCTGTTGTGTATGACGTGCAACTTCATTAATATGCACGATAACTTCGGAGACTGTTTGACCTGCTACAGTGTTCAGACTGCAGAGAGATGCCACGTTGTGTTGCCAAAACAAGTGAAAGAACGAGAATTTGGAGACACCGGTCGCCAGTGTTGCATTTATCAGTGCGCTGTGTTTATTAATGTGCTGCAACAAAGGTTTTGTTTTCTATTTTCGCTGCTGGACTCATGTGGATTACAGTGCACGCGACACGTGACAGAAATGCGTTTGTAAGGAACATTTTTACCCGAGGGCTTTTTGCATCTGGAAATGATGAAATCTGGATTTGCTGCTCGTCTCCTTAAAAAAAAAGACACAGTTCCAGAGTGACTGTCCTGTCTCTACAGATTTAGTAAGTGTGCGATCAGTTCTTTGTTCATTCAGATGGCAAAGTTAGTTCGTATTGTGAGCAGTGCTCTTTCAGTTTTTAAAGACATACTATAGTCAAAACGATTTAGTTACTAAGTTTACAGTATGTTAATATCACTGCAATAGTATAGTACAATATTATAGACTGAAAGATCCGCTGCAAATGCTGCTCTCTGAATGTAAACATGATCAAACTATTTCCGCTGTGCAGGATTTTTGCAGCATTTTGTGACAGGATAGTATATACACACATGGCTTTCTGACGCTACCTACCGAGTCATCTAAGTTACCGAGAGATGAGGAGGATTTGTTTTCTTCCATTCGCCATGCGGTAACAAACATTGGATTAGCAGTTCCTTGCAAACAATATGTAGTTTGTCACAGGCAACATGCAGGAAATGTTCCTGAATAAAAAGTGAAAGTGCTAAACTGCAGTTAAAGTCGACAAATTAATAATTTGGCAAGTAATTTGTTTACTGATGTCCATGTAAACACAGTCACTGTCTTTCTCCCCTGCGTCTTTGTTTGTTTTGCCTCGCGCGTGCCCAAACGGAAACTCCCATATTTGCAAATCCTTCCCTCTTTCCCTCCCCCGACACTCCCACCTAAACGAAGCTGGACTTACCCTCTTTTCCTGACTTTTTCCAAACTAGAGGTGTGAAAACAGCCTACTGAGACAGGGGGTTTCATGGCCCTTTAAGAGGGTAGCTGTGCTAAAACTGTGTTGAGAGGTTAGCCGTACTAGAGCAAGCTCCTGATTGGTTAAAGCGGAGCAAATTTTGTGCTAAAATTCAGATTTTTAAACTTGAGTGATTCATGCAAATTCAATTCAATTCATTTTTATTTCTATAGCACTTTTACAATGTAGATTGTGTCAAAGCAGCTTAACATAGAAGTTCTAGTGCATTGAAACTGCATCAGTCTAATTTTCAGAGTTGAAGTTCAGTTTAGTTCAATTTAGTGTGGTTTAATATTCACTGCTGAAAGTCCAAACACTGAAGAGCAAATCCATGGATGTGCAGCTCCTCAAGTCCCAAACCCAGTGGTGAGGAACAAACTTCACCAATTGATGAAAGTGAAGAAGAAAAAAACATCCTTGACAGAAACCAGGCTCAGTTGGGCATGACAATTTCTCCTCTGACCAAACTTCTTGTGCAGAACTGCAGTCTAGCTGCCGGAGGCTGGAGAATGCTGGATGTTCATCGTGGAGAAGCTGCAGATGCAAGTAGGTCACCGGCGGGAGGTCAGGCTGACCCACAGGATCAATGCGAAGGCTCATTTGTCACTGTGGTCTTTCAGGAATCAGTCTCATGCTCTCTGCTCTTCCATGACCGCCACGACATCTGCTCAAGATACGGCCTGGTCCAGGATTATGGATACTTTGGCATCATCTTTTCACATGTTCTTGAATCACATCAATGGTGCTGCACAATTTCTAGAGGCCTCTGCATGAGTATCATCAGGTGGAAATAGAGAATAGAAAATAATTAGTGCAGATGCTGTTCATAATGTATTTAAACAAGGAATATTAAATAACAGGGCAAAAATTAAGTGCTGTAAATGAGAACAGTAGATATATAAACAAACATAGAAACAAGCATGGAAAGCATATGAGTATTTCTAACAAAATGTCTGGTGCATTATAACAGGAGGAGTGTGTCCTACAAGTGGTTTGTCAAGCCCACTCACCTGCATGAAGCGCACTTGTGCATTATACCAAATCAGGCATTATGCATTTCAAATGACCAAAGCGCTCAGTTTGTGCCGTGTTATTCCCATGACCCGCACTTCAGAATGTCTCTTCCCGTCTTTGTATAGACTTAACATATAAATCACTTAATGCTTCATCTGCATCTGGTGTGAATGCACCATTAAAGTTTTTGCACACTGGATCTGTAATTTTCGCACGTTAAAAATGTATTCAACCTTAGGTTGTCAATCGTATTGACACACTGCCTGTAAAACTTTCATCCATCAAAAAAAAAAGATTTGGATTGTGTTTGATTATTGGTATTTTTTTGGCGTTTTCTTTTTTTCGCATTAGAACAAAATGTTTTGCAGTTCAGAGCCACCATACAAATGATAGACAAAATCCCATCACTTGAGCACAGATCACTTCTTTAATATGAAAACACATGTGGTGGATAGTTTTGTACAGTACTGTATGCTGGATTCAGTGTCTGGCATGCTTCTTCCCTGCTGCCAGACTCTGCTCAGGATTCATTTATGAATGGAAATGTGTGAAGTGTCACAAGCAAAATATAAAAATTCCACTGATTTCCCCTGCATTCTCCATGTAGTGGATTGGCCAAACACTATTTGTTTTTCTATTTTAAAGAAGGGAGAGGAGACCAAAGCATCACTGCTTTAATTGGCTCAAATCAAAATCAAGGTTTGTGTATGTGATGACTTTAATTGATATGCAAAAAATACACAGACAAAAATTCCAGACTTCGATGTCCAAAGATCTTTAGTTTGCCTTGATGTAAACAACTAAATTGGCTTTCTGACTTTATATCTAAAAGAAACAAAGAACATTCTGTTTTAAAGGGCTGGTTTACCCAAACTCACCCTCAGGCCATTCAAGTTGTTGGTGACTATTTTTATTTCTTCTACCCAGAAGAACATTAAAGTCACTGGAACAGTGGTCCTTGGTGATTTAAAAAACACACACATCAGTTTCTTCCACAGACTGTTCGTTTCACTTCATAAAATCTTTATGTATTAACAGGAGCTAAATATATAATTTTTTGTTTTGCCTTATGATTTTTATTTGACTCTCTAAAAGCCTGTAGAGGAGCTTGCATGTTCTCCCCGTGTTGGCGTGGGTTTCCTCCGGGTGCTCCGGTTTCCCCCACAGTCCAAACACATGCGCTATAGATTAATTAAATCAACTAAATTGGCCGTAGTGTATGTGTTTGAATGTGGGAGTGTATGGATGTTTCCCAATACTGAAGCTGGAAGGACATCTGCTGTGTAAAACATATGCTGGATAAGTTGGCGGTTCATTCCGCTGTGGCGACCCCTGATGAATAAAGGCGACCCCTAACCCAAAGGAAAATGAATAAATTAAAGCCAGGAGATTTCCATTTTGTGGATCATTATTCAACACAATTTTGACTTAAAGTTTTAATGTAATGTTCTATTGAAGAAAAAAAACTCATCTTTGATGGCCACAGGGTGAATACATTAACAGCAGATTTCCTTTTTTTTCTCACCAAAAATACAAATTTACTCACCCTCAGGTAGTTCCAAACATATATGATTTATTTTTTTTTTTTTTGTTGAACACAAAATAAGATATAACAACCATTGACTTTCGAAAATATGATTCAAGTGTTCACACTTAGCTGATGATTGATAATAAAGCTTGTTTGGCATGCTGTCCTGGGAGAGAGCCCTGAGCTTGTAAGATCCTCGAGCCCCTCCCGTTTGCAGGGGGCGAGAGGGGAGTTTGAGCTCAGGTAGATCTCGATAAACTCCAAGACAAAGTCGGGTTCTTCAAGACGAAGATATTGAGATAAGAAAACTCAGGTTATTTATAATTGGGATTCGTCTGATTGGATAATCGACCATAGGCTAATGCGGGAACAGCTGAGAACAATCATAAGCACGTGATCCTTTCGAAATTTGTTTATACATAAACTTCACTAAGATTAAAATATGGAAAAAAATATCAGATGATAATTTAGGTCAATTTTCCTAATGCATAAACAGTTCTCACTAAAATTTTGGAATGCTTTCACTTTTGTATTCGACATGAAACGCACATATACCGGTAAAAATGATGACATCGCACCCTACTCATCATGCTCTCTTCATATAGCCCTATATATGCTTATTACATATCCAAAAATACCCTGTGATATAGTCTGCTTCGTTAGTTTGTTGTATCGTATTGCTTTCCCACTATAATTGATCCGCTCCAGAGTTTATTTCAATCGACCGACTGATTTGGAGCTGATCTGAGCACGATTACTGGATTCACATATGCCAAATGAACCGCGCTAACTGGGCAAACAGGACAGGTTCTGAAATAAATATCTAGGTTTGAAAGCACCCTTAATATTAGTTATTATAACATGACAATTATTGCTCAAAGCATGTTTAGTGTTACAGGTTTTATGTTTCAGAAGAAAATACACAGATAATTTGATAATCCTCTGTAAAACAAATAGCAAAAAGCTAATTTATTTACATATAACAAAAGTATTTGAATAGAAGTCATCATTTTGTTAGTGTGATCATTCACTAATGTTAAAATAAATCTGCTATATTTGTTAATATGATCAGATTGGCGTATGTTCTCGAGTCGAGTTTATGAACGTCTTGGCAACATGCTACGTGTGTTAGCAGCCATTTTTAGCGTAATACGCTAGGTCATTAACCTTTGACGTCAATGTTGATTAACCCAACTAAAGGCTTTTTTTATGTTGGGGGGGGGTATTTGGGCAGGTACAATTTGGAGCTTTTCGGATGCCTGGCTCATTAGCCGATCTGGAAAATATGCTGAGCACGTTTTAGATTTACTTTCAAACATGCTAATCTTCCCTGGCCACCGCTAGCGATAATGCGCTTCTTAGTGTCTCATTGGTTCAGCTTAACCATAGCGGAGGTCTCATTTTATGCTGACAGACCGAGTGTACGGCTAAGAAATATATACACACAATCATCCGCTGTTGATATAGCCGCCGGCGTGTGCGGTTTATGTCTGTGATTGTTTAGACTAGCTGGTGGGCAGCTAGCAGAACAGTCCATCTGTGTGTTTGCGCGTTTGCACATATGTGTGTGTACGAGGCTCCGCTATCGCTCCAAGGCAGTGAAGATGGCTGCCCACTCTCTGCTTTTTCCTCGCAGGTAATGATTTGAAACAGCATCTGCGGATGGGGGGGGCATGAAGATAGAAGGGGCAGGCTGTAATTGAATGCGAACCGCTCTACTGCAGTGGCCTGAGAAAACACCATTATCCATTCTGTTATCCCAAAGGCTACTGTTTCCCCCGCTTTTTTACGGCTGGAAGATGGGCAAACAGTAGCCCCTCAAAGTGAATTGCCTTCTCTACGCTCTGCTATGCTGCCTCGGTCCATCCATTATTTTGTATTCGTTTATTTCAAGGATTTATTTCTTATGCATTAACTCTTCCAGACAATACAGAAATGTTTTATATTGACATTTGTGTTTAGAGTATATAGAAATGATATTTTAAATTGGTTTGATTGCTACTGAATACTACTGGTTAGAGATTCTCATTTCGGTTAATTTTGCCAACCAACAATCGCCGCTCGTTAACCGAATATTAACGGTTAACTGGTCAGATTAATATTAAATTATTATTTAATAAAAAATAAATGTACATGTCTATTTTGTGTCTGACACATACAATATTGCATTTTAAAATAATGATTTATTTTAACGTGAACAACGGCATACAGAACATCAGAACAACAGCACATCTTCAAGCACCTGCAGCATAGAAAAACAGAATAAACTAAATAAAAATAATAAAATAAATAGTTCTGCCCTAGCTGTTAAATAAGTTTAGATTACAAAACGAAAACACTAACTCTGAATGCTTTTTAAGAATTGGCATATGCTGTTTGTCCAATCATGTCTTTTTTTTTCTTCCGTCAAATAAAAATAGCAGGCTACCTCAATTCAATCATTCCACAGAAAATATGCATTTATTTAACGGAAACCCTGCCTCTGCTTTCATTTGATTGAAGAACTGCCGTACGCTTTTTCCGCTCAGAAGTTGCTTTGCGTACAACGGCAAAAATGTGAGGTGTGCAGTGTGCTGCAAAACACTCATGGCTGTTAGTAAACCATTCAAAAGATGGCCCCTCTCAACGCAAAAAGTGTGTTATGATCATATGTGATAATATTTTTAATAATTTACTGATACCATAAATTGGTTAAAAATGCTCCCTTTCAGTTAATGGTTAATTGGTTGTTATGAGCATCCTTACTACTGGTTCAGTATTGTTTAGATATTTTTTATTATTGTTTTTTATTGCTTTTTAAATTAATGGTATCAGATTTTATTTATTTATTTATTTATTTGTTTGTTTGTTTGTTTGTTTGTTTGTTTGTTTGTTTGTTTGTTTATTTATTTAGTTAGTTAGTTAGTTAGTTAGTGAGTTAGTTAGTGAGTTAGTTAGTAATTATTTATTTATTTATTTAGTTAGTAACAGCATTTACCCCTTTACCCCTTCTAAATATCTATCAATATTTATGTGTGTATATATATCAGTCCCTCCAGGATTTTGTGGGGCTCATTTCTAAATTTTGTGGCCTAAAACGTCTGATTTTGCCACGGCTTTTGAATTTAAATACTTAAATTTAATGGATACTGTATGTTTAAAAAAATATTTCTGTATCTGTATAAATTTTTCAGGGTACCTTCGCAGTAATTTTTGTGGGTAAATACAACTTTATATGTTTACTCATATTTACTATACAGTGTCTTCTTCATTTGGTTAAATTACAGACTAGCGTAAAGGTATATACTGCCACCTCAGTCATGATGTTTGTAAAATCAAGGCTTAACGAGGGTTACTTGCATCCACATGGTCTTTGTTTTGGGTGAATAAGTGTCGTAATGACGTCATAGAAAGCGTCTAGCCCCCGAATTTTCGGGAAATCTGCAGCAATTCAGAAAAGATTCGAAATTCACATATTTTTTTGGAGTTTGCTTGATATTGCAATAAATTTACCAATCGCAAAATCATGAAATCCTGGAGGGATTGATATATAATGTAAAAAAAGCACAAATTTATTGACAACTGCAGAAAATAATAACTCCAATTCACTGTATTTATTTGAATATTAGGAGAATGTTATAATGCTTACAGTAATGAATACAGTAAATGAACCTAGGTTGTCTTCTGTATTTTGTTTTGTTTTTCTTTAGCTGTATTTACTGATTTTTACTATATTTATTTTAATAATCTAAATTAGTATCACATTTTATGTAAAACAAACAGACGATTACAAAACAAGTTGTAAAGATAAAGATGTAAATTTACAGTCACAAAAACTGTCTGTTTAGCAGTCTAGTTCTACCTCTCTGATTCTCAAAGAGAGGCTGGAAAATGATCACATAAAGCTAAATGATGGCTAAAATTAGTTTTGGCTTATGTAAACTTCAACAGAGATGATATGTAAAGAGAAGTGGCTTGTGAATATGGCTTGTGAAATGAAGTGAGATTACTACATAAATAGAAGAATAGTGAGATTAACAGAAGTGAATAACACGGTAAGGCTTGTTTTTACAGTAGTGTGCACTGCATGCCAATTGCACCAATGAATGGAGGAAAACAGGTCTCTCAGGGATGCCAGGTCTTCTCTGTTGATGGCAGCTGTATTTTCACTACAAACTGGAAGTCAGATTGCCACAGATTGTCAGGAAATATAACATGGCATTATCTTTTATCTGTAGGCTAAATGTGGATGGCTATTGCCTTGCATATAGCTTTCCCGCCGCTGTGATGCGACAAGAGTGCCGGTGCCCATGCCATCCTTGTTTCTTTGGAGTGTCACTCTCATATTCCCAGTCAGTGTCACTTTTCCACCAAAACTTTTGTCAGTCTTATATAAAAAAAAAAAAACAAGACACTGCTTCTGGTTTTCATGTGACAAGGCAAACAAATTGGAATTGGAAAAAAAAGGTCTGTTGCATTTTTCACCAACCTTTCTACATCAGATACCCTAAAGCTGACTATGTCATCTGAATTTTGTCTTGTTTTTTCTCTTATTCTAAATGTATTAAAGATATAACAGTTTTTATGACAACAAGGCACAATACTTTAGATTTTTCTTGAGGTAATATGTCTGAAGTTATTTCACAAATCAACCCTTAAGCGAGTTACACACATGCAATGCCTTTTTATAGAGTTGTAAGCACAGTGTAAGCACAGTAAGCACAGTGTTCTATGTTCAGTGTCTGTTCAGTGTCTGTTGCTTAGCAAAGTATAGACAAGTAAACACAGGTGTGTAACCTACCTTATGCTGCGTTCATACCAGACACGGATAAAGTGTCAAGCGCGAATGATTTACATGTTAAGTCAATACAAAGATGCGAATAGACATCCTGCAGAGTGATAGACGTAACACATAAAATCTGAACTTCAGCGGACATTCGCACAACATTAACCAATAAGGAGCTTTCTTTTGTAGGGGTGTAATTATGGCATAGCATCTGTTGTTGTAGTCCCAATGGGAAATCCTCTTGCTGACACCGGACAACAGTTCATCAAACTGGGCTCGGCTCAGTCTGAAGCGCCGCTGAAAGCCTCCATCATTCAGGTATAGTTTCTGGAGGAGTTGATAAACTCGCTGAGCTAGGTAATGTAATGTAATGTAATGTAATGTAATGTAATGTAATGTGTATTTATATTGGTCATTTATTGTGTATGGCCATACACCCAAAGCGCTTCACAATCATGAGGGGGGGTCTCTGCACACCACCACCAGTGTGCAGCATCCACTTGGATGATGCAACGGCAGCCACAGGACAACAGGGCCAGTGCGCTCACCACACACCAGCTATTGGTGGAGTGAAGAGACAGTGATAGAGCCAGTGGATGGGGAGGATTGGGAGGCCATGATCGTAAGGGCCGAGAGGGAATTAAGCCAGGACACTGGGGTTACACCCCTGCTCTTTACGAGAAGTGCCATGGGATTTTTTATGACCACAGAGAGTGAGGACCTCGGTTTAACGTCTCATCCGAAAGACGGCGGAAAGGATCTGAAAGGATCTAGTGGACTCAGACACAGCACCAAACAAATATATACACACAAATATATTCCTAAAGCACATAAACACAGCTATTCTCTCAGTAAAGGCCATGTTAGCCATTTAGCAACAATGCTAGAGTAACCGGGCAGACAGAAGCCCTGCCCATGACGCGCGAATGAAGCGAGTAAATTGAAAATGCTCACGCACGAATAGCGTAATTTATTTGCACGTTCTGCATCTTGTGTGAACACAGCATTAGAGTTTGAACCTAATAACTGTAAGATTTGATCTTCACATTTTACATTTACATCAACAGACACTTTTATCCAAAGCAATTTGTATTGTATTTTATATCACTGTCCTAAAACTATTGAATAACACAACATTTCTCAGGACAATTTTGATGCCGTTAAAATGTTGACTGCTGTATTTATTATTAGTTAATGCATTAGTTATTGCTTGTCCTGCAGGAATATGATCTTTAATCACCAAGTTAAACAGTCAGAACAGGGTAAAGTTAGTAAGGATCTGTGATATTGGAATGTTTATCAGCAAACGGATACATTTAAAACACCAAATGTAATTCATCCCATCCTTTTTCATTCTTGTGTTGATTAATAGCCCTACAATCGCACATTGCATTGTTGGATGATGTCATGAAAGCCTTTATTTATTTAGATTATGCTGTGTGTACAAATATTTCTGATTCTCTAATTCTCTCTTTCTCTTCTTTCACCATCTGTGAACACATTTATTCTCTCCTTCAAGTTTCTGACTTGTTGAATGTGGCCTTTAACAGCCATCTCATTCTGACAGCTGGCCAGTTAGAAATACTGCAATTGCTACACGTCCAGGCTTTTAAAGGGAAGCCTCTTTCTCTCTCTCTCTTTCTTTCTCTCTCTCTCTCTCTCTCTCTCTTCCCTTTTAGTCTCTGTCTCACCCCTCCATTCTCACACCTTTTTTATTATTCTGAATGCCAGCGTGCCCCCCTCTCCCCCCACCCGTCAGCATGCCTCTCTGTAATAGGCTTGTCTCCATCACAAAAGGCAGACTTGACATTTGCTGGTGGATGTCAATGGCTGCTGGAAGCTTGACGGACAGCGCGGCCCGAATGTGCGCCCGGGCGCTCAGCGCTGGCTAATTAGCTGTTATGGAGGAAGTGCCGGTTGATTTAGGCTGGGCCTTATCGAGAGAGCCCACCTTTCCTCCCTTCGCCGTGCTGGTGTAACACAGGGCAGCCGCAGCCTTCAAATCCACGACAATAGACAGCCCTGTTATCTGGCCCTGAAAGAGCTTGTGCACTGCGATAATCAGCTCCAAGGCGAGATGGAAGAAGCGGGAGATTGTTGAGGCAAAAAGAATCGGAAAATGGGGAGGGGTTTTATGAGATTTAGTTTAAAGAGGAATCATGGAGCTCTTTTCAAGTGTGTAGAAAGAGTAAAATGTGTCAGCGCTTGAAGGAAACGGGTATCAGCCGATTTTTAGGATGTGCATCTGATGCAGTCAATGAATAGAATTCAATTCAAAAATAAGACATTTTGTTGCATGAACATTCTTCAGAAATATCATTTGTGTATATACAAGATAAAAATGATTATAAGTTTATTATAAAAATGATTATATATAATATATACATGAAGCTGAGTAAATGATAAAGGCATTGAACTTGGGATATAATAATAATAATAATAATAATAATAATAATAATAATAATAATAATAAAAATAAAAATAATAATAATAATAATAATAATAATAATAAAAATAATAATTCCTTATATTTATTTAAAGCTTTTTTGGACACTCAAAGCGCTTTATCCACCACCAGTGTGCATTATCCATCTGGATGTCGCGACGGCAGCCATATTGTGCTAGACCACACACCACACACCAGCTGAGTGATGAAGCCATATTATATTATGATATGGGACGGGGTAGGAGGCCATGATGGACAAAGGCCAGTGGGCAAATTTGGCCAGGATGCCGGGGTTCTTTACGAGAAGGGATTTTTAATGACCACAGACCTCGGTTTAACATCTCATCCAAAAGACGGCACTCACTGAGCAGTATAGAGTCCCTGTCACTATACTGGGGCATTAGGATCCACGCAGACTGGAGTTTGGGCACTCACTTACACCACTTCCAATAGCAACCTAGCTTTCCCAGCTTTCTCCCATCCAGGTACTCACCGGGCACAGCCCTGCTTAGCTTCAGTGGGCGACCATGTGAGAGTTGCAGAGAGCTAGCTGCATATCCTCTGCTAATAAAAAAAAAAAAAAAAAAAAAAAAAAAAATATATATATATATATATATATATATATATATATATATATATATATAATTTATGCATTGTTGTGAAACATTACCTTAATATAAGGCAGTAGTTTATGGCTGTCCTCATACACAACTCTAGGAGAACCGAGCAGAGTTTACAGGCAAGGAATTACCATGAATAATTAAATGGCTGGGGTGAGCATTCTGGTAGCCTTTGATTAATACTGGAAGAATAAAGAAGACGGAGAAGAAGAATAAAAAGGAGCACCATGAAAGAAAAGACAGAACAGCAAAGAGATCAGACAGAAGAGAGGAGAGACAAAAAGGCAGAGTGCTGCATAGAGAACGAGTTCCACGCTCCTTTGCTCTGTTGAAAGCTTGCTTCAGCAGTGCGGCTCCTTGCTCGTCTGCAGCCATGTGGAGCCTGCAGTTCAGCATATTTTACAACACAAACCCAAAGGGACAAGATGGAAGAGGTGTGTGTGTGTGTGTGTGTGGGGAGAGGAATTTGGAGCAAATTTAAGTGACACAGGTAACACCAGAAATAACAGGTACACTCTGGCTTTTCATCTTTTTCTTTATTTATTTAATTTCCAGCATGGTAGACGGCAGGGGAATGTGGCCCTTTTTTCCCCCCTCGTGCTCCATTCAGGTTGAAATCAATCACCGTCCACACTTGTCGACGGTCTTCACAGCGAGAACATCGGATTATATATAGCTCGTGTCTCTCACACGATCTGTGCCTGGCAGACCCTAAAGAACCGATGCGTATCGCTATTAGGTAGACCAGCATCATGCCTGCCTCAAGATCCCCGAGTGGGTTTGCTCTCAAAGTCAAAGGCGCTGAGTCATGAGAACTGGAGATTCAGTGGGGACCGAGCTTTGGCAGACCTGTCTTACCTTCCCTTCTTCTGATACGGGCAGAGTGCCATCTTTCTTTCTTTGTCTATCTCTCTTTTTATTTCTCCTCTGGGCCTCGGTGTTCCATTCAGCTGGTTAGCGTGTGCTAAAATGAGCTAGCTCTCATAGCTGTGAGAGATCAGTAAAACAAAGTGACTCACACACCTTAGGACTTTATTTACTATACTCTTTACTTTGAATTATTAAAGAACTTGTTCCATACAAATAGCAACTCTTTATCTTGTTTTTGAGCAAACATATTTAAATAAATATTTAACTCTAGTATGCTGCAATTGAAAGATTTGTATGTAAGTATGCATGTATGTACACCTGCAGGTAAAGACCATAATCCCTGCTAAGAAATCCTGCTTAAGGTGGTAGATGGTGTAGGTGGTTGACCTGATTGAACAACTTTCGAAGAGGATAAGGCTGAGCTGGTAGTCCATCTTGGTTAAGGTGATTAAAGCTGGTATACCCCCTTGGACAAGCTTTAAATGGGCCACAACATTGACTGCCTGTGTAATTAACCTATCCAGCAATGGTTGTTTCCATCTTTGCAGATGTTTTTTTTATGCACAAATGTGCAAGTGTGTAAGCGCCTTAAGCAAGCAAGTCTGGTTTTGTTTTCTGTGAGCTGGTAGGTTGAAATTTGCTCATGCTGGATGGTGCAATTCCAGCTTCATTTCTCCTTTCCTCTCCTCTCTTGAGCTTAGGAGGATGGATCCATATATCTTTCTTTATCCTGGGGCCACACAACACCTGGCAGCCTCCTATATCGCCTGAAACCAAGCCCTCATCCCAGTAACCCAAAAAGTGGAGTAAGCCAAGCGCTGGGAACTCTATTACCCCAGAAATGGTCTCTCCTAAGGCTTGACCATGCACATTCGCCTGCCCACGTGCCAGGAAAGAAAGGCTCATCAGAAATTTCTGCTCTTAACACGTACTGTCCGCCCCCGTGAGACGTGAGACAATTGCGTTAAATGGAGCATTGCTTGGGATTCTTGTTAATTGAATTGTCACATCCTGCTTCCATTGACTGTGTCCAGACAGTTTCTTATTCTCTCAGAATCTTTGAGGCTTTAGTGGGAAGGTTTTGTGGAAAAAGCGGGGAACAGCTGTTGCTTAATTCCTGGAAGATATGGACATGGTTTTAAACAAGAACATCACCATTCTCTAAATTATTCCTCAGAATTCCAGACAGACACCTTCCTATTAGTTCTGCATGAAAGGCACTGGTGTGTTACCTGTTTGTCTGCAGTGTTCAAACCAAAAAACAAATCCCCTCCAAAATAAGATCCATCAACCAACCCCCTTTCAGCTTTGTCCTTCAATCGACCCTTCAAACATGGACCTCATCTATTATCCCAGCAGCATACTTTAGGATAGGGAGGCATCCCGACACGGTGACCTGAAGGTCTGGAGGTAATCAGCTGCATGGGCCACAGTGTGACCTGCGGTGTGTATCTGCAGCCGCCGAAGCCTTCTAGGCAAACACTGCTATTGATTTTAGCACTGTATCTTTTATTGGAGTAATGTCTGTGATGTGTGAGATGTTTGACAATTTAATGGAAAAAGGTTGAGTAGGGAGGGCAGCCGGGCGAATTGCAGAAGGTGTACGGGAACTAATATATCATTGTCGACCGTATCCTGTAGAGTTTCACGGCATGGTGCACCACTTTTTGACATTTTTACACCAAACACACACTTTATCCAGCGTCCAATCTATCATTTCAGCAAAACACAGTGTTGTGTAATATTTGAAATAATTAAATAAATTGTTGAAGAGAGACCACAAGCCCCTTAAGGGAGCTCAACAAGGCAGGGGAAGGCACATGGCAGTGCTGACTGGAAAGAAAAAAAAAGGCTGAGGAAGATTGCGAGCGAGTGTTCAGTGCTACATCAAAGCGGAGGCCTCCATAAAGAGCGCGTATGACTTCCGGCTATTGATTCCTCCCTTTCCTTCGAGGTCAGGTGAAATGTGTTTTGGCATTCGCTTCTTTTCTTGCGTTTTGTTTCTTGGGTGCTTTTTTTTTCTCCTGTGCTATTACGAGCTCAGACTCTCAGAGGACGTTGCCGGCTTTTGGTTGGTAACAAGCTCAACTCGACTATAGTTGTTTTCAAGGATCAGAACTCCAAATTGCTTGGCAAGGGCTCCTCCTGCTTGGGTAACGTGTACTAGCCCGCCTTACGCTCCCTAAGCTTTTCATAATCATTTTAGGGTAGTCATTTTTAATCTTGTCATGCTGTATCCACCCAGCCGCCTTGTGACAGAGGGAGCTGAACAGGTCTGTGAGGTTGCAGCCCTGATGTTCGTAAGGGAAGTGTCCTGTTTCGTACTTTAACTACCTGCCGAGGCAACTGTCATGTAATCAATACATGCACTTTCTTGAATGTCGCTTTGTTTTGAAAGCCTCCGCCACAAATATGAATGTAAAAGTAAATGCTTTTATTTTGTTACATATATGTGTGTGTGTGTGTGTGTGTGTGTGTCCATGAGAAAATACCTCATATTTATATAGATTGTAAAACTGCAGAATGTTTTCTGTTTGGTTTAGGTTAGGGGGAGAGGAAATAATATACAGTTTGTACAGTATAAAGATTGTCCCCATACACATTTATCCCCAAAACCCCCCCATAAAACATGAAAACTCATGTGTGTGTGTATACCTTGTATTGCTGACACGGTGGGGACCAAATGTCCTGACAAATATAGCAGTACAGTAATAATATAGCTATGCTGTGTATTTTGACCTTGTGGGGACTTGTTTTGATCCCCAAAAGAAAAAAAAAGCACTTTGAGGGATATGAATGTAAAAGCTTGTTTGTTTGTGTGTGTTCCTGTTATTCATAACTTTGAGAGGACCAAATGTCTCTACAAGTATAGCATTTCCCGTAATTTTGACCTTGTGGGGACATTTTTGGGTCCCAAAGTAAAAAAGGTTCATAAATCACACATAATAGAGTATTTTGAAAATGTGAAATTGCACTCGCAGGGAAATGAATGTAAATTAGTTGCATTTATTGTGTGTGTCCTTGTTATTCGTCATGTTATGGGAACCAAATGTACCCTCAAGTTTAGAAATACTAGTAATTTTTGATCATGTATAGCAGTAGTCCTCAACCACCGGGCCGCGGACCGGTACCAGTCGGTGGATCAATTGGTATCGGACTGCACAATAAATCATGAATTATTTCATTTTTATTCATTATCTGAGTCTGAACAATCTTTTATTTGAAAATCTTTTATTTTGAAAAATGACCATATTCTCTCGCTTACATCTCTGTCACTTGAGCGCCCAAATTTAACCCATAAGCAGCAAATTAAGTAAGAAACAGACGTCTAAGTTTCTTTGCTAAGGGGAAAAGGCCCAGTGAAGGAACCACAATCTGCCAAGCAATAGATCCGCAACCCATTTATCAACAAATCAGGTGAATCCAGCTTGTCTGTGCAAGAAGAATTTCCAATGGATATTTCCAATGGAGGTGTGCAGTACGGGTGTCAAAATTAATCGTTTCTTTGGTGCACTGCGATGCAGATGGGGACAATTCGATATCGGTTTAGTAATAGATCATAACTCGTAATTACCCACTGACGTCATTTATCCCCTATGCGCGATGTCGCGGTAGAATACTATGGCGAAGGAGGCGAGGGTGAGTAAATAAAACACTCCTACTACTTAAATACCAAACCTTTCACTGACACTGAGGAATGGTAAAGCACGAGCCGCTATTTTACTAGGGAAAAATGCTGTAAAACACCATCTCTGCCCCTCTCTCTCTCTCTCTCTCTCTCTCTCTCTCTTTCCCACACACACACACACTGAGCATTTGACCCGTTGGCATGTTCGTGAGGTAAAATTTCCTCTTCTCTCGCTGTTAAAGCGATACTTGTGGATCCAGACACAAGCGTGCCTGTGGTGCGAGTTTATTGTATTGTATTTATTCTATTACGGATTACCTGGTAACCGCGTATTATGCACATATAGACTGACCAGCGGCTGTTTTTCTCGCGTCACTCATAGGTTAACAGTGCTTTCGTTTCTAAAGCCAATCGCAGCCCTTTCTGTTAAGAGGGTGAAGACAATGACAAATCATAGGGGTGTAAGAACACATAGGGGTGCCAGCGCTCAAAAAGCAAGCAGGATAATATTTACATTAGTTTTTTTGTTATGAATGCTCGTGCTGTCTTCTGTGCATGTGTTGGAGTTTTGTCTAAAACATTCACAAAGAGTGTTTTTATTTTTTTGAGCAGGTAAAATTAAAGGTACAGCTCATATATATTATTGCTTTTATTAAAGGACAAAATTGTATTACAAATAATATATGAATATAAACATATTTATATATTTTGATACAAATTTTTTCTTGTGTTGTAAAGAAAAAAAATCTAATCATGTATGGAAACCATCGTCAATGCACCGTGATGCACCGAGATATCGAATTGAACCGAATCGGTGGCATGATAATTGTAACCAAACCGAACCGTGAGACCAGTGTAGGTTCACACTCCTACACGCAAGCCGCAGGACGCACTCATGCCTTCCAAATGCATCCAGCTGAATGAATGCTGGGAGCACAACGCGAGTAATGTGACAAGAACTGAGCGACCAGCTTCAGCTTGTATGGAATATACACATTTCGGTAGACTAATGATCTCAGACAAACACAGAACACCCAAAGACTGCAGTGCTTTGTAGTTTTCTCCATAAATAAAACTTGTATCAAAGTTACAGCAATGTTTTGTCAGCTTGTCATCCTCTGAGAAAACGGTTGATGGTCGACTAGCCTACCCAGTCTGCGGTAAAATTGTCAAGCATTGACCGGTCCACGTTGACAAAAACTGTATAGAACAGTACAGTACAGTAGATCACTATGCACATTGTGCCCATAAAGATAGATGGACAACTGTGTGTGTGTGTGTGTGTGTGTGTGTGTGTGTGTGTGTGTGTGTGTGTGTGTGTGCACATTAAACTGACAATCTCCTCTGTCATGTTTGTAGATTTTATCCTCACTCTGTACTTCCATTCTAGAACATTACACTTTCCTCCGTTCTAACAAGTCTCATCTCATCTCTTCTCTTCAAGCTCATTTCACATCTCATTTTGTCTTCTCTCATGTCTCTAATCTCATTTCTTTTCTTTTCTTTTCATCTCATCTTGTCTCTTCTAATCTCTCCGAACGCTTTACCTTTTCCATCATCCATCTAGCCCACCCCGAATCTCTCCAGATCTCCAGTCCACCTCCAGATCATCACTCCATCTTTCAGTGCTTTCATCTCCATCACACGGTTCAGTAAAAGCTCTTTGTATACAGTACATGGGTCTCGCTCAGCATCCGGACCCCAGCCACAGATTACAGACAGCATCATTTAAGAACTCCCTGTCAAAATCCACAAGGACAAATCAAAAGAGTCTCAGGCTGAAGCGTTCGAGTAATTCTGCCATTGATGGAGGGAGTTGATGCAGTGATCTGGGGCATTGAACGGAGAAAGCCTGCTTATCTCTCCATGCGGTGTGATCGGGGTGAACGAGTCAGTGTACGGATGGCGCTCGCCCATACTTCAGCCTGTGACCTCATCACCCCGCGCCAGATTCTCATTTCGGATTTTGTTTGCTGACATGGTAATGGAGGTTAGAGGGGAAGGGAGCTCAGGGAGGCGCTTTCCTTTCCTTTCTTTTTTTTAAAAATGGGGTGGCTTTTCTTTCACACACAGACAGGCAGATAGATAGAGGGAGGGGAAAGGTGGTTAACGGATATTATCGGGAGGTCGGATTCCACAATAAAAGATGTATGAGGAATGAGAGAAACATGGCAGACAAATGGATTGGTAGACTGTAGCCATTTAATGCAATATTTAGTCCATCCAAACATATATATTTTCATAAAACATAAACATAATATATTTTAGGTACAATATAACAAAAATAAATAATAATAATGGTAATAATAATAATAATAATAATAATAATAATAATAATAATAATAATAATAATAATAATAAAATTATTATTATTATTATTATTATTATTATTAT
>CAIGQZ010002669.1:0-10118 GCA_903798205.1 Danio tinwini
ATATATATATATATATATTACTGTAATATTCACTAATCATGTCCAGCTCTGAGACTTTTCTTGCATTTTAATCAACCTTCCCAATTAAGACCTAATTAATACTTAACAGGAGAGACAGCTGCCACTTTAATACTTATACTCAAATCACTGTCACACTGCTAACTCAATGAAAACAAGGAAGAGCATAAATAAATAAATAAATAATGGAGATACTACGAGAAAGCCAATACAATAATATTTCTCAATCTGTTTCTGCCTATCCTGCACCTCTATGCAAGAAAACTGTAGTAATGTAATTTTTAGAAGCCCTGCCACCCAGTTCTAATCTTGCCAGAATGCAAAGACTAAAGAACCAGTCAGTGTGCTGAGAAAAATCACTGCACTTCTACTCGGCTACACATCACACATCAAACATATTCAGGGAACGTTCTAGAGATGAAGCTGTGTTGTGCATTACAGACTCCATCAGCTGATTTTAAATATAAGAAGATCTGTGGATACAGTTTTAAATGTTTACAAAAAGCAATTCACTGATGTTTTAGTACAGAGAGAGTCCACTATCTGTGAAGTGGTTTTAAATATTTAACCAAATGCCTCTTCGAAAGCTAAAGTTAAAGAGATAGTAAAAGTGCAATGGCATACACTACAACAACTTTTAATGGACAGATAAAGAAAAAGTAAATGTTGACAAGTATCCTATTTGGTTTGCTATTCCTTTAAATTATTTAATAATAACCTTTAAAAAAGTTAAAATAAAAGACTTTCATGCATTGTAAGAATCTACAAATACATATGTAAGTATACAATATACACTCAACGGACACTTTATTAGGTACACCTGTCCAACTGCTTGTTAACGCAAATTTCTAATCAGCTAAACACATGGCAGAAACTCAATGCATTTAGGCATGTACATATGGTCAAGACGATCTGCTGCAGTTCAAACCGAGCATCAGAATGGGGAAAAAACATGATTTAAGTGACTTTAGACATGGCATGGTTGTTGGCCAGACAGGCTTGTCTGACTATTTCAGAAACTGCTGATCTACTGAGATTTTCACGCACAACCATCTCTAGGGTTTACAGAGAATGGTCAGAAAAAGAGAAAATATCCAGTGAGCGGCAGTTCTGTGGGTGCAAATGCCTTGTTAATGGCAGAGTTCAGAGGAGAATCTTTGAGCTGATAGAAAGCCAACAGTAACTCAACTAACCGCTCGTTACAACCGAAGTATGCAGAAGAGCATCTCTGAACACACAACACATCCAACCTTAAGGCGGATGGGCTACAGCAGCAGAAGACCACACCGGGTGCCACTCCTGCCAGCTGCCTAATCTGATGAGTCTTGATTTCTGGTGCGATATTCAGATGGTACGGTCAGAATTTGATGGCTACTTCCAGCAGCATAACGCGCCATGTAATAAAGCGCAAATATCAGACTGGTTTCTTGAACAGGACAATGTTCACTGTACTCAAATGGCCTCTACAGTCACCAGGACTCATCCCAATAGACAACAACAACAACACCTAAAATAATAATGTACCTAAAACAACATTAATTAGCAAAACTTTATATTCAAAATAATCTAATCTTATAAAATTGCTAAAATTTTACAAAACTAAGTAATATGAACAGAATTTTTATATAATATAATAAAATAAAATAAAAAATTAAATTAAAAAAACTCAATCTATTAAAAACAACCTTGGTAGCATGAGCTTTAAACTACAAACACAACATGAACACATTATTTGTATATTTTCTTTTAGCGCAGGACAAAACCTATGACCTCCCCTTAAAAATAAGTAATACCAAGAAGATTTTGAAAGTTAGCACTGAAAGTCACGAAAGCAAAGATACCAAGACACCAGAGAAAACTGCCAAAACTAGTCTGCATTAGAGTTAGTAGATTAGGGCTGGAATGAATGTTTCTATTACTGCTGAATTTATCATCCACAGAAATGTGGCTGCCTGCGCGCCAGGTAGAGAAGAATGGGTTTTTCAAGGTGATCTGCTGCACTGCATAGAGGAGTGTTTATTTCATTCTTTGGTCAATCAATTGCAAAGGGCAGTCAATCGAGCTCATAGTCTTAAAAGGTCCATGTGGACTTCCCTATTCAATAAGCGTGAAAGAAAATATAGGCGAGTTGACTTCGGGAGCACCTTGAAGGACACAAGAGCCCAATCAAGCTAAGCTGAAATTTTTTTTGTATATTCAACACAGTGTCATAGACTGGTAAACAAGACGCCCATTTAAAAGGTAAATCACAGCGGATCTCATTTGGGCTCAGCCGGAGCCTCCGCTGAATTGTTTGTAGCATATGGGTCTAATGAACTGGCTCTTTTGCACACAGCAGAGGGGTAAAAATGCCACCCAAACAGCCTTACTGGGCAGAAAGATGAGAGCGAAAAAATAAATGAGTGTTGTTTTCTGATGTTCTACAACTCGCCCTCACAATTTATTAGTTTTCTCCTCCTCAGGATGATTAAAATAGTACAAAAAGACTCCATCTTCTCTTACTGAACGACTGGGTGATCCAAGTGCTCATGTTTTTTTTCTTCCATAAATGACTTGATGCTTTAGTTTTCAGATTCAACTGAAAGTCTGATAAGAGACGATGAACTCCAACCAGAACTTTAACTTAGTTTAGAGTCCATCACTGGAAAAATTGACAGCCGAGGTGCCCGGGAGACAAAGAGAGACAGAAAAGAACAAGGAACAGTGAAGGCGGCAGTGGTGGTAGTGAACTTAGGGAACTTTTAGTGAGGGCTAAACAGGGCCCCTCGAGTTAGCTGCTAACTGCTGAGGTGGTATTCCTGCTGGGATTAGATGTGTCTGTCATGCACTGGCTTGACTTTTGGCTGGTGAACCGCTCAGGGAAAAAGAGCCGCGGTGATTAATGACACCAGAGCTGAGCAGGTGATGCTTCACTCTTCTGTTGAAATACCCACATCACCCGGCAAGACTGCAGCGTGGGTAAAGCGGAGATTAATATTTTCCTATATACGTGAGACAAAGTTGTAAAGACATTTTCTTTACAGCTATAGAAGAACAGACCACTTCACATCCTCAGTTTCTCTGGATTTAATATATAGAGTTGTGTGATTTATAGTTTTGTTTATTGAGCAAAACATTAATTCTCTTTTATTCTGTAATTTTATCTCAAATTAATGAATTTTTTCCTATTGTCTGTATTTGTTAATTATTTATAAAGTTATGCTCCACAGCATATTATGAAGCAGAATCATTTTCACTGAAAATAAGAAATGCGTGTTAAAATCTGCATATTTTAGAATGATTTCTAAGGGATCATTTGATACTGGAAAGTGAAGTCATTTAAGCTGAAAACTCAGCTTTGTCTTATAGCTTTGTGGTTGTCTTTATTTTCATCTTGTTGAAAAAAATGTTTTACTTTTTAAATAAAACAAAAAACAACAGGGCGGCATGGTGGCTCAGTGGTTAACACTGTTACCTCACAGCAAGAAGTTTGCTGCTTCGAGTCCTGGCTTGGCCAGTTGGCATTTTGGTGTGGAGTTTGCGAGTTGATTTTAAATGATTAATTTTTGTCTATAAATCCTTAAATGGTGTGGCACCATCTTATTTATCGGATCTCCTACATGTATATAATCCTGGTAGGTCACTAAGGTCTTCTGAATAGTTTATTCCTTCTGTACCACAGCCCCAGTGTAAGCAAACTGGGGATCAGTCTTTCGCTGTTATGTCCCAAAATACTGGAACAAGCTTTTACCCCATATTACACACACTTCAATTTTATCTGTTATTAAAAATCTTATGAAACTGCATCTTTGTTCTTTAGCAATTGAGCCTTTTTAATGTTGTGGGGTTTGTCTTAAGTTTTAATTGTTGTGTATGTGCTATATGACTTATTTTAATTAGTATTGATTGTGTTCAGCACTTTGGGCAACATTATGTTGTAAAAAATGTGCTATAAATATAAATAAACTAACTAACTAACTAATCTTTTTTTTTATATAATGCATTTATAGTTTCATTATTTCTATTTAAATTAAATTAAAAACGCAACCATCCATGTAGAATGTTTTGCAATATAAATGCACAAACTGAAGCCAACTGAATCTGCACCTGAATCCACAATGTTTAGCTTCGATGTTTGTGTGCGAGACAAAGAGGTATGTTTACACTTGTGTGTGCAAACAACTTATATTACCACATACACAAACCAGCAGTACATAAAATCTTTAAAGCCTACCTTAATTAAGCCATTTAGATGGCACTATTTATCTCAAAAGAGGGTCATGTTTGTTTGGTCTCACTGCTGTTTTTCCACAGAAAGGAATCAATTTAAAATGTTAAAGAGGTGTCAAGTTAGAAAAAAATGCAACACCTATTAAAGACCACATATTCATCATCACCTCCGAGGCTCCTCGGTGGACAATGTTGACAGAAAGCCAAAAGGTGGCTTTCGGTGTCTCTCAGAAGGCCCAATGTCCTAATCGGCATTATTGGCACCATCCAGCCTGAGATCTGGGCAACCGCAAGCTGTTTCTCCTCACATCCGCACCATTAAATCGCATCCACCTCACTTCTCTGTCCATTCAATAGCAGTAGGAATACCTATTCATCATAGCCACTCTTCCCGCTCCAACCTAATAAGAGACGCAGAGATCTTTAACTGCCCATAAACGAAGACTCCAAACTTTAGAAGGCCTGCATCAGCAGCCTGGCCCGGGGAGGTTCTGGCATGACTACTCTTACAAAGCAAGATTAATTAGCCTGTTGAATGGAGACTTGTCTCAGCTGTGGCAATTTGCCTGTGCTGCAGCCGGCGCGAGGCGGCTTTGGGACCTCCCGTGGATTTGCGGCGAGGTTGGGGAGTTCCAGCGGGGGCTCTCACGTCGCTCTCGGCTCAGCTCGGTTCCTCAAGTAGGACACGCTGAAATAAGATGGAAGCGCTCGTTCGGAGAGGCTGAGCCGCCTGGATAAGTGAAAGCAGGTGATACAATTACTCTTTGTTAAGGCGCTGGGCGATTTGCTAACGAATGAGACGAGGGATCCGAACGAGCCGTCCTCCACATCAAACCTGCAAATTGTTGTTAATTTGCCAGTGCTTTAAATAAAACGGCCATTTCAGTCGGCTAAGTAAAAGTATGTCAGGGCTGGATGGAAAATAATGTTAAAAACACACCGCACACATTTATCTGCTAAGCGATAGCGAAGAAGAGCTTGTTTCTGAGTGGGAGGGCAAATATCACAGTCTTTCTTTAGTAGTCTCTGTGGGGAGAGAATTTATGCGTTCAGGTATGTGTGCAAGCTCTTTTTACATCGATGAGACAAGAGTGTCGTAGTCTTTCATGCGGTGGCCTGCAGGTGATCTTCCACTCAGCTTCTAAGAAATGACAGGTGTGACCTTTCAACAGCCAACGCATCTTTCCTCACCTCAAGACCATCTCCCTGTGCACCCAAAGACACTCGTCCTTCTCTTCTCCACGAGATGCAGGGATACGTACTTGCACACGGGACCCCATGCCACCCCGAGCTGCACGGTGCGACTACAGGACTCACATGAAAAATAGATCACCTAATGCCTTCAGATAGAATCATTCATCAAGGAAAGAGCGATAGATCCTTGCCAGTGAGTCGTCTGCTGTGCTATGTATCATGTAAAATATTCGATACATGGCAAATCTGAGAAGCACAAACCCTCTCCCACTGGTACTGTGTTTACTGGCTTTTTGTTTTCAGCAGTATCCAGAGTTGGACAGGATCAAGAGCGGGCTTGTCTTTTAACACAAAGAAACTGAGGCTCATTGGGACCGGGAGCAGAAAGGCTGCTACCTCTGGAGACGGTAGCCATGCCAACTGGAGCTGAGCAACCAAAACCAGTTAACCTTGGTGGCGGCAGTCCAGGCCCACAGGTATGCTAGGTAATGATGTGTCCCCATTTACCCCACCCTCTGTTGGTTGTGAACCGCCACAGAGGATTTAGTTTGAGCAAGAGGGCAAAAGTTAGCTGCAATGGCGCATTATGTGCAAGATGACTTTCTTAGCTTTTGTTTCTTTGTACCACAGTGAATATACTGACCGAGTTTTCACCAAAAGTGGAACTGCACGTCTTCTAAACCATTACAATCAGTTTCAGAATGTGAGACACCAAAATTACCATTATAGTTGCATGATATCCTATTTAAATCAAGATTGTCCTGTTGCCTATGTAAATGAATGGCATGGATATGTATGCTAGCGTGTGTGGGTGATACATATCAAAACTAAGCATATCGAAACTCAAACTCAAAACTTGGCTCAAAATCAAGAATCACTATTCAAATTATTCATGATCACAATCGATATGAATCAATTTGTGGGGACAGACAGACTAATAAAACAAACAAACGAATGATAGATTTACATTTTATCTGCTATTCTGTCTGCCACTCCATCACCAATCAATAAAAATGACTCAAAGGGTATATTAGAAGAAATTTCAAAAGCTTAAAAGGTTGACTATAGATTTTGTTTGGTGCCTGAAAACATGCTAATGAGGGATGTCCAGGAACAGGCGAAGTCTGCCAGCGGAGACGTAGTGGGTGGAAAACACAACACTTCAGAAGCTCCAATACAAACAAAACGGAGACAACTTCAGTTTTTGCCTAGACGACTCTAATTGCCCCCCTACACAAACTGACTCAAGCTGCATGTTGCTAGAGATTCATAAACCTTTGACAACACTATTGACAGTAGGGATGCATTGATCCCACTGGGCTTTGTTTTCTTAGTCTTTGAGATTCTGTGTGGAATTTCAATTGTGTTTGTGCTTTAACTACATAAAAAAGAATACAACAAATAGAAACAATAGACAGTGTGCCAAGGGGAGGGGGAGGTATCTGAAAAATACACTACATGCTCTTCTCGCTATTGTAAGTTGTGCTGAAGGTACCCTGAGGGCCCTCTCCTCTCTTCACATTTACTTCATCAAACCCAGAGTACTTAGTTTATTGCTGCTCGCATTCCTCTCTCTGTATTTTTCAGGGTTTTCGAAGCTGTAAAAGATCAGTCCGGATCTGCACAAAAAAATACATCCGTAATATCCTACACTACCCTAAAAAAACAGGGACAAACAACCCACGGAGACAACAACAATTGAATTGTTAACGAGGCAAAGCACGATGCTTGGTTAACTGTGATTTTCTGAGGCGCTGCACACCGTCGATCTGTCTGTCTCATCTCCTGCCGTCGGCGTGTTTGAATTTGTTAAGTCGAGGCTGGAGGCCCTGGAGTAGCGGGGGGTAAAGCACTCGGTGAGAATAGCGATTTGGTTTCAAATAGGCGGCTCTGGGAACTAAAGCTTCAAAGAGCTGTCTGACCTGACTTCTCCTCCTGTGTCCTGGCATTTTTTTGTGCAGTGGAATGGGAGATGTTGTGTTTTGAAGAATGCTCATTTAGAGGATGATCTCCTGCGGCGGGCCGGCCCGCAGAGGCTTTCCAAGTATCCAGAGATCCAGCACAGTTTGATTCAGATCCGGAAACAATGGAGAGACACAGAAATGGCAGAGGACAAGAGGGAATACACAAGCGGGTTCCTTTGTACAAGCAAATGAGGGCTGGCATTTCACACTATTGTTGCTGATCTGTTTATCATTCGGTTTTTCTTTTTCGCTCAACCTTGCCACCCAAAATGCAAGCAGAGAGAGGACAGAAAGCGGGATGCTCAAAATGTATGACAGGAAGTTGGCTGTAATGAAGTGAGAGCAGATGTTTCAGGGTTTCAGCAGCAGGTGAGTTCCTTTATGACAGCGTGTGATACAGATGCACTCAAGGCCATGCACATCAACACAGGCTCACAAAAGCACACTTAACACGATTGGAGTGTGCAACAGCTATAAATAAAGATTTGTTCATAGAAATGATGCTGAAGAAGAGACAAATATGTTTCAATGTTTACAAACGTAGAGAAGCTTAAAGACAAACTTCAACAACATGTACTGCAAATGAGGTCTTAAAGTCTTCGACAACATGTACGAACATGTTAAACAAGGACAATTTATATCAATGATTGCATAATCAGATCAAAAGGATTGAAGTTAAAATACGATAAATAAGATTTCAATCAATGTTATTAAAAGAACAAAATAAAAATGACATATGGTTCAAGAAGGAATATTTAACTACTTGAAAAAAATATATAATAATAAAATAAATATATGCAATAAATTAATAAATGTGTTTTAAACGTATACATTTGATTTGGTTGGAAATCGTGGCTATTCTATCAAATATTAATTTCTTAAGTCTTCTGAAGGAAAAACGTTTAAAATTATAATAATATAAAAATTTGAAGAAATGTCATCAGTAGTTCACAAAACAGAATAAAATAGAAGTATGAGCTACTGAAACAAATACTTAAAACACGAGAGCAAAACAAGTTCAAGTGGTCTCTTTACTATTTCCATGGCTGTATATTAGATATAAATTAATAAAAAAGGAAAATGGCCTTCCTTTTGTGCCTGTAATGAAATGAATCATCTTAAAATGAATTATCTGTGTCCACCAAAAAGGAACCAAACTAAGTTACTATATTTAATGAAAAATGACTTTCCTTTGTAATAACAACAAAGTAATGATGACACTGACCATGAATAAAACGATTTCCCATTGTCTTTAAAGTTTTATTTGAGAATTAAGTCTCTAAATTTTCCTTGTGACAGGACTGGACATTGTATGGCTTTACTGTACAGGCTGTGCTCATGTACAGCAGTCTGACAAGAGTGAAAAGCAGGAGCTACCTAATGCCAACCATAAAGCCCCTTGAGCTAAAGAGCTTTATAGCTCCAGGCCAACACCCAAAAAGAGAGAAAAGGATGGTGAAGAAAAAAGGATTTAAAGTGGTTGCAACCTGCCTTTTAGCCCCAATATGGATGAAAATTATGGGAGGAAATTATATCACTTTGATATACAATGGCAAATATTAAGGAGCTTCTTAAGCACCTTAAAATGCTCAGCTTTGTGAGATAAGCTATTTAACATAATTTCAAATGAAACATTAACATTGTGTGGGACATATGGAGTAGCTCCACCTCTTTTTTCTTTGAAAATATCCAATAGCTTTGCTTACATTTACATTTATTCATTTAGCAGACTCTTATATCCAAAGTGACTTATAAGTGAGAACAAAATACGTCCTTCATCAGAGAGCAGCAATATATAAATGCGATGACAAGTCTGAGTAAGTTTCGATGTTTATTTTCTCCTTTGTGCATACAGAAAGAAAAGTGTGTCCTACAGATGGTTTGACAAGCCCATTCACCTGTGTGGAACACACTTAGAACTGCACAATAAACATGGGTTGTTTATAAGAAGTTGCGTGATGCATGCAATGCAATAAAAGAGTGTGTTTTCAACAGGTGGTTTGTAAAGCCCACTTATCCATGTAAAGCACAGTAAGAATTGCATGAGGTTTTCCAGTAACATTGATTGTTGATAAGAAAGTGTCTGGTGCATATGGAGAGGAGAGTGTATGTCCTACAGGTGGTGTGTCAAGCCCACTTAACTGTGTGGAGCACATTTAGAATTGCACAATGCATGTTTATAGCATAGCTCCACAGTCTATAACAGCAATGCTAAGTCTGTCTAACCTACATCTTATGTAATTCAATTTGGGTCTAATATGTTTTGTGGCTGACTTGCAGGCATGATCCACTATGGTGTATTGTTAAGTCACAGACCTGTGCACTGCAGTGGTTCATGTAACATTAACACAAAAGCAGATTCATTCATAAATTAAAAGCAGATTTACACTGTCTGAATCGTTTATCCTCTATATAGTGCACCTTTGAGCCATTCACTATATAGACAAATGCAACTGTGTCTAACAGACTTAATTTTGAATGTCCTAGTTGACTGTATACTGATTGTGTATGTGTGTGTGTGCAATGTCCCCCTCGGGGCTTGCCGTAAACCAATGAGTGTACACTACATGCACAAAGCATGTTTCAGCATCCCGCCTAAGGGTTCCTCCACTCATTGTTATGACTAACAAACATGGAGGAGTTCAGAATAACGCTGTTTCTTTTACCTGCTATTATTTTCTTACACTAAAATAAATATATATATATATATATATATATATATATATATATATA
>CAIGQZ010002687.1:0-11051 GCA_903798205.1 Danio tinwini
ATATATATATATATATATATGCTGTGCACTGCTTATAATTCTGCCTTTCATTTTACAGCCTTTTCTCAAGTGAATCACTGATAAAAGCCCCCTTAGATTAGTTGACCTTGGTGTCCCATCTCGATTTTAGCCCTGTTTGCTTCTGTTTATAAAGTCCAGGGTTGCCAGAAAGGATGCTAATAAACTGTTTATCATAAGTGCATGTAGTAGAACACCTACTTTAAGTGTCAAAAAGTCAGTGAATATGATTGTGTAATGTAATATATGACTCAACAAAACATGCTCTTCTGCTCTCACAGGTCCTGCTAATGGACTACCTGGATGTCAAAAACACCCGTAGTGCAGCAGAACCTTCTGTCCAGCTGTCCTACGCCAGCACCGGTGGAGATTTTGGAGCGTTTTTTGCCAAGAAGAAACCTCTCAGACCTAAACAGTCTCTTTTCAAGTAGGTTTCTTCATATAAGAATTGAATAGTAAGGGTTACAGTTGACAATTTACAGTTAATGCCTAATGGGAAATGCATTTGATCAGATTGTTTAAACAGCTGTTAAACACCTTCTCTCCACATATTGAGCTCATTCATAAACCAAGTGGCTGGAGAGGCTGATTTAAACTATGATTGATAGTCTTAGGTTTTGTATTAGAGGCAAATAAAAATACATAAAGTAGAATGATTCATTCTCTTCAAACAGCAGATCTCATGCATAGCCTGTGAACTAGTATTTTTCATAAGATAGATCATTGTAAAATGTTTATTCTATGTGCAGATTCTTTAAATGTTATTATTTTTTTTCTGTTCAAAGCAGTTCAAACCTCAAAACCTTTGGATAATGCATGTGTTAAATGATCTGCCTTTTTACGTGATCAATCCCTCTTAGCATTTGCATATGTTTTTTAATCATTTAATTTAATTACTTAAATGTTCTAGAATATTTGTTAAACAAATTATATAAAAACAACAGCATACATGCATATTAAAACTCCACTGTAAAAAGTGATTAGTTAACTGTATTTAAAAAACAGGTGAATAAAATCGCATAATTGCTAAAATGTAAGTTAGGTCAACTTAACAGTTCCAATTTACAAGGGGTTTACTTAAATTATTTTTAAGTAAAGTCAACTTGTTGCTTTTAGGGAAATAGATTTACTCGCCTTTCACTTTTTACAGTGTGTCTAGGCAGGAGTTGATAAAAAAATGGTAGGATGGGTCTTTCATGTGATCCTTTGCATTATAATTTTACTTAAAAACACATCTAATTAAGTTATTTTCTATGTTTGGTAAATGAATTTGATAAAAACAGCATGTATACATGTTAAAATCAAAACAGAACTAAAGTTAGAAGTCTAGACCTTATAGGAATTGATTGAATATGAAATAAATAAATGATCTATAATTTCATCTGTCAATGCATTAATTAACCTGTTTATAAAGCATTTTAATAGTTCTGGAAGGCTAAATTTAATAACATGTTTATTTTTTTGTAAAGTATTACAAGATTTTTATTACCAGCTTTCACAGTGATAAAAAGAGGAATCCAACACCCGCCCACAGCTCATCCCTCATCAGGGAAGTGGTTGAAAGTAGACAAAAGAGACACATTTAAATGCCAGGTGTTTTGTAACGTCTTTTTTGTCTGCTTGTGATTTGGTTCAATGAAAACGAGTATTGGTACCAGGTGTGAAGAGGTCAGAGCCAGTTCCAAATAGGCAGGTCAACTTCGAACGGGTGGGATTTGAGCTCCAAGTGGGCTGTCCACACCTCCTAGAGTTTTCATTTATTTAATGTCTTGTACATGACACAGAGTCCAACCTTTTGGGTTTTATGAATGTCTACACCTACCCCAACCCTGAACTAAATCTCATAGTAACCTGTTGTGTTTTATTAATGTCTACTATATTGTGGGTTATTCAGCCTACTTGCGGTGTAATCCCTCCAACTTAGAGGTCCTCACGCTGCAGCTACAGTATGCCTAGTTGTGTGCAAACAGGGCCAAAGACATTTTATTATTATTTTTTTTTCTAATGTAAAATAAAAATGTTACATAACCCTTTATGACTAGATTTCAATTACAAGTTGTTTATTTATATTTTTGCTTTCCAACATTCTTTTACATACAGTAAACTTCACAGTTTTATCGAAATCTGTTTTTACTGAAGGGAAATCTTCATACATAATTTGCCTGATTATTATGTGCACCATTTTCATTCATTCATTCATTTTTATTTTGGCTTAGTCCCCACAGTGGAATGAACCTCCAACTTATCCACCTATACACTCCCATTCACACACATACACTATGGACAGTTTAGCTTACCCAATTCACCTATAGCAGATGTCTTTGGACTTGTGTGGGAAACCGAGCACCTGGAGGAAACTCTCGTGAACATAGGGAGAACATGCAAACTTCACACAGAAATGCCAACTGACCCAGCCAAGGCTCGAACCAGCGACTCTCTTGCTGTGAGGTGACAGTGCTACCCACTGTGCCACCGCGCTGCCCATGTACACCATTTTATTCTACAAAAAAATAAGAAAAAAATTTTTCCTCTTGCTGTTCACAGTATTTTCAGAATTAGGAATTACTAAAGGAGTGCTGTCTTTTATTTTAATTTCCAACAATTAAACAAGAAATTTGAACCTGACTTTATCCAGTGTTTAGATTTGTGTGCCAGAATTATATGCAAATTAGATTATAGTCAATAAAATAATTCTTAATTTACTAATTTTTACAACTTTTATTGCAAAAAATGTTTGCAATTCGTAATGTTATTAAACACTAGGACAAATAGCAAATATGCTGGCTATAAAAACTTTTTTTACGCTATTCACCTGGACCCTTACACTAACATGAAAACTACTGTGACTGCTTTCTTGCGTGATCTTTGACCTTTATTAACTTCACTTTGCAGGTTTGAGTCTTCATCCCACGCCATTAGCATGAGCGCATACCTGCGAGAGCAGCGGAGGGAGCTCTACAGCAAAAGTGGAGAGCTACAAGGTGAGCAATGGGAAGAATAAAGGGTCCGGGGGAGGGCAAGTCTGGTTTGATTGGGATAGAAGGAGTGACTATGGAGAGGAGACCCTGAAGTCATCAGGTGGAGGAGTCACTTGGCTATGTATCATCTACCTGTTAGAACTTCTACTTTTGTTCAGAGACTCAGCGACACACACACACACACACACATACATGCCAGAGAGCGTGTCTTTCTTTCTCTCTTCAAAATGACCTTGCAGTTTCAATCAGCGCTGCTTGACAGTTGTGTGTCGCTTCTTGTTTTTCTGTTTCCTTTTCTTTTTTTTTCCCCTCAAGCAATTCCTGTGAGACACACACTCTGTGAAATGATCGAGAGGGAGCACAAGGTGTTAAGAAAAGAGAAGTGAAGGACACATAGAGGGATAGAGGTGAGAGGCAGATGCTTCTCACACTATTCAGAAGGACAGACAAGCTGTTTTTTTGGCTTGACAAAAAATAAGTTTCATACTCCTATACTGCAAATCCTAAGTTTGAAGCAAGGGAGGTACACAGGACTTAATTTGTGCTGGAACACGCCGGATCCGGCACCCTTGAAATCTGATCCGGCACCTCATTTTACAGATCCTCAACCTCCCTCCTCCCCCGTTCGCTGTTCACTTTCACTTCTGTGACTCCCCAACCCTCTTTACTTTCGTCTGCGACACCCCACCCCGCTCTTTTTTTGTCCGCGGCACCCCTTCGCCATTCACCGCACCAAGATACACCCCTCCCCACCCCTTCTCCACTTTTCGCGCGTGACACCTCTCCATCCTCTGGTAACATGCCGGATCCGTTACCCCGATCTGTTCCGGGACCTCGCAATTTACAAATTGAACACTGGAGGTACAATATAGAAACCACTCTCCATTTGACAGCGTTTATGTCTTTCAATAGTTCACATGGATTTGGATTGGTTATTTTGGAGTTAGATTTGTTTTTTTTGTTGTTGTTTTGATGTATTTTTTTATGCAAACTTTACACAGAAATGCCAACTCACACAATCTCGAGAAAAAAAGACTCGAACCAGCGACCTTCTTGCTGTGAGGCGACATCGTTAGCCACTGTGCCACCATGTCCGTTTTATTATTTTGCTGTATAATTGTTTATGAATTCAAATGTTTGCGATTTATTACTTTGGCAGTTTATTGATTTTGTAGTTAAATTTTTTGTTGATTTATTTTGCTGTTATAATGCTGTTTGCTGTTGTAATTTTTAATTGCAGTTTGCTCATTTTACAGATTTATTATTTTTCTGTTAATTTATTTTGTGGTTCATTTCATTTGTGTTTTATTTATTTATTGAGATGTTTTTAAATTTTTTTTATTGTTATTATTTATGCATTAGTTATTATTAGTTTTTTTATTTTAATATTAAATTTAATATTTTATACAAAATAATTTTTGATTATTTATTTTGCAAATGTTTAACTGTTGTCTTATTATACAGCTTATTTTTCTAACTCATTTTTTTTCATTTTTTATTTTCTTGTCATGTTGAACTTATAATTTTATTAATTTTTTGTTCATACACAGTACATTCTTCTTTTTTTATTTCATCTTAGTGCAAGTAAAGAATGGCATGATTCTTATTTGTTTTGGTATTCAGCGTTGATGTGGGGTGGCCACTTTTCAAAATCGTTTTCCCTCTGCATCACATCTTATCAAGTACTTTCAATTGATTGTAAGCTGCCAATCACATCTTAAAAAGAGCAAAACCAACAAGCAGATAACCATGAGATAAGGAAGTAAATGGCTTCTGAGACTTTCTTGCTGTCTCTTCAAAGATGTGAAATGCGTAGAATATTTGATTGGAACACCTCGCACCACCAAATAGGAGATGAAATTTCCACTGTTCATTTGTGCCGTCACAATACAAGCGCCGTGTCTGTCGCCCGCGAAAGGAACGAGAGGAGATTGAAGGGATGAAATAATTTAACAGACGGAATAAGTCGACTCGGTAGAGAAGGTAGGAGAGAGTTGAAAGTCATTGTTTCATTACGTGGGCAGAGGGGGCCATTCATGGATTTCTTAGGGAATAAATTAGAAAAATGACAATATGTATTGAAGCAGACACAAGAATGTTTCGTATTTTAATTAAGTTTGGAGTCGCGTAGATATTCACCACTAAAACATTACATCTGGAAGATGCCCTCACCTCACGGAACGGTTGTAAAAAAAACATTTAAAAGTTATTAAATGATCCATAAATAAGCAGATCCTGCAGTTAGTGTAATGACTTCTCAAGACAGCCTTGATTGCCTTTTAAATCCACTGACACTCAGTATGTCACACAGGCATTTAATTTTCCTGACACAATCTAGTCACTATGCAAGGCTGAATGCTGGAGATGTTTACAGGTAGCTTTTGTAGTGCAGTTTTTTTCCAGTAGGGTCAAAAGTGCATGAGTATGTCATCCTCTTTTTTTATCTACGCATAGCATTGCATGTCAGTAAATAAAACTGTAAAAAAAATCAGCTGTAAATAAAGCAGTGGTTCTCCAATCTTCTAGCAAAATGACTTTGTCAGAGTTTCACGAGACTGCAATTACATGTGCGCAATGTCATGTTGAACGCCTCTGAGTGAACGTGTGTGTGTGTTTGCAGTCATTAGAAAACCGCATTCAGAGCCTCTGTAGCTTAATTACAGCTTTCTCTCCTCCAGCACGACTCCTACAGATCAATTAATCCTCAACTTCCTTCTGAAGAGTTCATTACTGCTTCAGCACTCTCTTCTTTCTTTTCTCGCTTGGTTTTGCATATTTTTCAGACAGGTATAGTGGAGAATGAAGGAAAAGTTTGGATGAAGTAAATGGGGAATTGGATCAGGGTATGTTGCTGGCTGAATTTGAACTTGTGGCACTTATAGGTGCCCACAACTATTTCTTTATTATTCTCATTTTGGGCTTTTGTGTTATCTTTTAGAATGTTTTAGCTTAGACAGTAATAAAGTAGATGTGAATATGAACTTTCTCAGCACCAATACAAACTTCATTTGAAAGTGTATACTTCCCTACTACATCGAATTATGACTAAATTTATTAGTACATACAGATTGCAGATTGCAAATGCAGTATGCATTTGTACCATATAGATTGTTCGGCTGAGATATAATTACAAATTTGTTCATAGTCATTCTCTTTCTGATGTCCATTTTTTGTTTTTGCTTTTCCATATTAGTGTCATTATAATGTATTATATATACATTATATTAGTCACATTTTAGTTGTGCATCATGAAAAACGGGTGGAACATTTTATAAAAAGTGAGCAGGAATAGGAGCATGTTGCACACTGAACTCCTCGTACAACGAGGGAATTATTTCTTGATGCATTTGCAATGTATTCCTAAGTAGAGTAAAGAAAGACTGAAGAATTAAAGTCAATTTTAGGTTTGCTACTTTGTTTTATCATTATTATTATTATTTTTTTATTATTAATTGTTGATTATGATGCAAAATGAGCGGGAAAAAGGAGCACTCTACTTACATCACTCATATGTGTGCCACTCTCAAAAAAAAAAGATTTTTTAATGACCTAAAAATAGATGCAACAACACTTTTTTTTCTAGTGCCCTACACTTAAATTTGTTAAATATTAAGTCAATCGAATTGTTTTGGGACAGGAACTGGAGCATGTTGCAGACTGAACTCTTCGTACAAGGAGGGAATTATTTTTTGATGCATTTGCAATGTATCCTAAGTATAGTAAAGAAAGAGTGGACAATTCTAGTCAAATTTAGGTTTGTTACTTTGTTTTTTCATTATTATTATAATTGTTGTTGTTGTTGATTATGATGTAAAATAAGCAGCAAAAAGGAGAATGTTGCACTTCACTTGCATTACTCATATTTGTGCCACTCTCAACATTTTTTTTAATTACTTAAAATTAGATGAAACAAGTGAACCTAATTGTTTTGAGAACACATTCATATTTGTTGTTGCTGTTGACATAACTAACTGGTTAGTGGGTGTTTAGTTTCCAGCATGTTTTGCTTCAGATTTTGCATTATAATTGAAAAATGTTGACAATAAGTGAATGTTAAGTTAGGTTTGAGTAAAAGGAAAAACTTAGAAGTTAATCTTCACTTATTTAGAAAAGTTTCAAATAAGGTTTTGAGGTTACCGCTGTGCAGAAGTGTAGTGTTCATGCTTAGGATGCTGACAGATTTATTAACAACAATGATTGATGCTTCACTCAATGAGGAATGACCATGTTAATTACAATTATAAAATCAGAAATCAGGTTCTTAATAACTCAGTCCACATGATACATTTAAAACCTGAGAGGGAAATTATTGTTCGAGAGGGAATATGATTAGAGCATGTTACAGCATGAAATTGAACCTGCATTTCTAGCATATGTACAAAGGCTCTTTCATTTCCCACGCTTTCCATTTGTAGTCTTTTCTTAAATTTTTTAGATGGGTATACTAGAGAACAAGTGGAAAATAATAGAAAAAGTGAACAGGGATTGGACTAGAGCACACTGAAGGTTCTGTATGTTAGTAAACACAAATTTTTAGACTAGAGCGAGTAGAAACTTGGGGGTTACACAAGCTCAAAATGTATCTGGTCACTTAAATAACACCTTAGAATCTTTGATTGACAAAAGTATGTGACCCTGGACCACAAAGCCAGTCATAAGTATACATTTTTGAAACCATATACTGTATATGTCAAATGATTAAATAATAAACAAACTTTCCATTGATGCATGTTTAGTTTTTTGGATTTTTTAGGATTGGACAATATTTGTCAGAGATAAAAAAAAAATATTTAAATCTGAGGGTTCAAAAAATCTAAATATTGAGAAGATCGCTTTTAAAAAGTTTTCCAAATTAAGTTCCTGGCCATGCACCTTATTAAACAAAAAATAGTTTTGATATATTTACAGTAGGAAATTTACAAAATGTCTTCTTAGAACATGATCTTTACATATTGTTCTAAAAATTTTTGGCTTAAAAGAAAAATCCAATGATGTATTTTTGGCTGTTGTGTAACATAAAACTTGTTTTGTGGACCAGGGTCGCATTGTTTTCTGTTTGATATATGTTAGATCAAGGAGTAACAATACTATATATAAAACATAGTGTGTGTTGTATATGTATTTGTGTGTGTGTGTTTGCTTTCCCTCACATGTCTTTAATCCCACAAACCTGCAAACTGAACGAAGCAGAAATAGAGGAGAAGAGAGAGGAAAAGCTCATTGCGTGTTGTCCAGGGATTATCACAAAGCAGGGAGAGTCTTCTTTTTCCCGAACACACGTATACAAATTGAGTTTTCTCCTCTAGGCTTACAGCTAGAGGATAGAGGGAAGGTCTTGTTTATGCATGATGTCGGTGTTCCCCAGAGAGAGGTGGATCACGGTGAGTGGCGGGGCTGTGGGCGGAGGAGAGTTGTTGTCTGTCGCTCTGATTTGTGAAGCACAATAGGGGTAGGAGAGGTGCAAATGGAAAAATCCCTCACCAGTGGAGTGAGGAGGTGTATATGGGGGCGTGTGTGAAAGTGTGTGTGTGCGAGTGTATACGCTTTGTCAGATTTCTCTACACTAACGAAAGTTGTGGATGGTGTCAGGCTCCCTTTTTAGTAGCGTTTCCCTCAAAAAGTCTCTAGGTTTGCAGGCGCTGCCGGATAAAAGACAGCTCACTCTCCATCACAGAAGAGCTGCTTCTATGAGACCTTTCAAACTTTTGAAAGTCAAGAGTGCTGATTTAAGTTACACACATACTAATGGAGACTAAAAACCTGCATTTGCACTTATATACACTGGTGTTTTACATAAATCTCTGCACCTCTGCAGATATATTGTTCAGATTTATCCAAGGCTAGCAAGTCCTTTTCAAAGTAAGATTTCATTTTAAATTTTATCTTTCCACCAAGTTCAAGAGTAGCAAGGTTCTTTTCCACCAAGCCCATCAATAGTTCTCGAGTTCACTTTTCAGTTCTGCTTGTTGTTTTCAAACTTGAAATGAGATTGAACTGTATTAGTCAGAAATTGGATTTTGCGAGATGTAAAGCAGTGGAAAGTGATAAATATGTCTTTTAATCTTCATACACACTTGCATGGTATAATGGATTTTCTTCTTTATTATCTTCTGCTTTTGCAATTTATGTTCTGTCTGTCCATCCATAAGTCTTTTCAATTCCTTCTTTCTTTAGTTAACTGAGATGTTGGGATTAGACACTTTGCATCGTGTGACTTCCCATACATCTCATAAGAACCATGAATGAGCAATATCACATGAGTATGGCTGTATATCGGCACTGGTGGGAGGTGTGCGTTGGCTCGAGGCCGCATGCCGAGTGCATTAGTGTCCCACCAGTGATCATATACAGCCATATCACACTGCTACGAGTGTGATATTGCTTTTATACAACAGTTCGACAGCATAATCGTGAATATAAAAAAGAAATACAAACACGGAGAGTCTCAAAATTCTTTTGTTTAAGGAACTTATTTTTTCTGCCATTCATTCACATCTGCAGCTGATGGTCAAAACAGCAGAAACCATTGCTATATCACCAAAGTCACTTTAGAGCTAGTATTTGAATTATTATCTAGTGTAATGTCTAAAGTCATGACAAAACAGGTCGTTTTTGCTCACATTTTAAGATTACAAAGCTGAACGGCATGAAATGCCATCAGTATACAGAGATTTCCCAGTATTTCTCTGTTACAATCGGGAGATCACAATAATTAACCCTGAAAAAGCCAAAGACAAAGGAAACACTACCAGCTTACAAACGCTACAGACATACAAAAGAGAGAGAGATCGATCTGTTTAATAATGATTTGTTCGGCTGTCGTTTAAAATTTACCCTGAGTTTTTCTCCCCTAAGGGCTTATTATGCAGTCTCTGTTGCCATCTGTTGACCAAGATGGCGGCGCGTACACATCGCAAAGCTCGCCGTCTCTCCAGTTTCTGCAATTTTGCAGTATTTTTCCTGCTCATTTCGGGTTTGTTCGTGCAAAACAGTAATGCCTTTACATCGTACACCCGACAGGACATTTTGGATATTGGTTTGTGCATTTCGGACAGTTTTATCAGCAATCTACGACTCATCCCAGAGATCGCCAGGACACCCAAGGCTGAGCGCTCTGTCCGGACGGGCGGAAGTGCTTGAAGGTGGCGGTGCGATCGTAAAACAGAGGCGGGGGAAGCGAGGCGGGCTAAGAGCTAAGCTAAAGCTAACACCACACTGGCTCTCTTTACCCAGCATCTTCCTCGCCAATGTACTGTCCCTGGTGAACAAAATAGATGAGATTCGACTGCGCATCAACCACAGCAAAAGATTATGGAACTGTAATGTCATGATTTTCACAGAAACATGGCTAAACAGCGGGATACCAGACAACGCTGTATCTTTAACTGAGCATCAAACATTCCGAGCAGACAGAGCGGCTGATGACTCCGGTAAGACCCGAGGCGGAGGATTATGCATTTATATTAACAAAGCTTGGTGCACAAACTCTGTCATCGTTGGGAGAAATTGCTCTGTTAATCTGGAATTTCTGATGGTCAAATGCAGACCGTTTTATCTACCACGCGAGTTCACCTCCACCATTATAACCTCTGCATATATTCCACCCGATGCTGATGCCAAGTTGGCTATGAATGAACTTTATGCAGCCATCAGCAAACAACAGACTGCTCACCCGCAGGCGGCTTTTATTGTTGCGGGGGATTTTAATCACTCAAACTTAAAGACAGTGCTCCCCAAATTCCATCAAAACATTTTCTGTCACACACGGGGAAACAAGACTTTGGACCATGTATACACAAACATGGCTGAAGACTACGCTGTGAGCCCCCTCCCCCACCTGGGTCAATCAGATCACCTTTCTTTGTTCCTCACCCCCAGATACTCACCCCTCATCAACCGTGTGAAGCCATCAGTGAGGACCATCAAAGTGTGGCCAGCGGGGGTAGACTCCACACTCCAGGACAGGTTTTAACACACAGACTGGAGTATGTTTGCTTCCCAGGCCACATGTGGCTCTCACACAGACATTAACAGCTACACTTCCTCTGTTCTGGA
>CAIGQZ010002700.1:0-11157 GCA_903798205.1 Danio tinwini
TAATCATTAGTGGACAACTTGATGTACACAGCATCTGATCTATAGCCAACAGAAAGGAGACTGAATCAAGATCAGAACAACATGCAAATCAAAAGTTAATTCAATAAGCAAAAGATTCGTGTCCAAAACGATTTGGTCTATAACCTAATAAACCACAGGTGGTGATACTTCTGAAACTTGTTTGCACAATCTGAGGGATGAGCCTGAATTATTTTCTGTGCTGCAATATTATAATAATGATATTCTAGGTTATTAGTTGAAGGTTTGTTAGTGGAGTGCTATCTGTCTGTGCTCTTACCTTGTGACATTTGTCTTGAGTATCTTGCAGTTCTTTGCTTTTGATGTGCAGTTTTTTTTCCATGGAGTTGGTCTTGGCAGGAGAGTTGAGTCCTGCGCCAACCGACCTGACCAAACAGACAACAACAAACCTTTATCAGAAACGCCGCACACACCGGGTACACTTTGCTTCAACTCTATTGATTGTCATGTTTCATCTGTTATGTTGGAATCATCAGTCTCTCTCTGCTCAGGAAACATCTGATTGGTTTCTCTTTCTTGGTTTCTCATTCCATACAGTATTTTAAAAGCTGTGACACAACTTTCCTGGTGGCCATCTTTGTTTTGGTCACTCTTGCTTGGTGTGCAGAGCTGTTTATGTGTTGGAGATTGTGATTTGGGCAACATGCAGCTCAGCGGTGTCGCACTGTGGTCCCACAGCAAGAAGGCCACTGGTTTGAGTCAACAGAACTAGCTATCACAGGAAATTTTCTCTTTGTCGGACCATTCTCTGTAAATCCTAGAGATGGTTGTGCGTAAAAATCCCAGTAGATCAGCAGTTTCTGAAATGCTCAGAGCAGCCCGTCTGGCACCAACAACCATGCCACATTCAAAGTCTCTTAAATCCCCTTTCTTCCCCATTCTGATGCTCGCTTTGACCTGCAGCAGATCATCTTGACCATGTCTACATGCCTAAATGCATTGAGCTGCTGCCATGGAATTGGCTGATTAGAAATTGGTGTTAAAGAGCCCCTAAAGGCTTAAATCTGAAAGAGGACAGTGTTTAAAACTATTAATTCATCTATAAAAGGGTGGACTCATAGTGGTGCGAATGAATCGTTGTGATAAGTCTTTAGCCGTTTCGGCATGACGTGGATAAGAAACATAAGGCCTGTCCATTTGTTGCACGCGCAAACCCGGGAAAATGTAAACCTGCGGCCCCGCTCACAAACACAGTAGCAAAGAAGAGGAAGATAAACAGATCCCAGTTAAACCAAGTCATGAAGATGCTGTGCTCAGCCTGATATTATTGGAAGTGGGATTGAAAGTTAGTGTTATTTTCTTTACTCAAAGATGAAGCTGTGAAGAGTCAGTGGATGAGGTTTATTTTTGCAAAAAATACCTCAGCATTATAGCCCAGCCTTGTGCAGTTCGAGTGCTTCTTACAACGGGGCATTCGTCAGCCGTTTGTTAAAAGACTACTGAAGAAAAGACAGAAAAGACTATTGATGTAAGGGACTTTGTCAGTACATGGACAAGTGGATCAAGGATCAGTTTCCTCCTTCATTTCACAAGTGTAAGTAAGTGCATTAACATAGCTGCCTCCTTGTTTTCTCTAGCTTGCAAATTATGTATTTAATTGTGTTTGGTTACTTGTAACTGCATGTACTGTATCAGGTTAACTTTATATTCTCATATCGCGTCTAATGCCACGTTGAAAACACGACACGTGCCGATTTATGGATTTAAATGCATTTGTGAGCTCGCGTTACACTGCCGTTTGTTGCTGATATGGCCACCGTCAATTGTTCCTACACACGTGCAGCGGTCAAGGTTCAAAGTGGGGTGAGGTGTGTGAATAACACTCAGGGCTGGAGCATACTGAACTGGCGCTCTAAGCGAACGGCGATCACGCCGCCCTCAACCCGAAGATGAAAAAGAAAGTGACCGGTTCGCGGATGAAAGTGAAGACCGGGAGGTAGGGGGTGGGTGTGGCGGATGAAAGTGAGGACCGGGGGATTCGCGGACACCACCCTCACTATTCTGTTGCCCAAGGCGGCCGCCTAGGTCGCATCTATGGACACGCCAGCCCTGATAACACTGTTGAGAACCGGGTATTGTGTACTAAAATGTTAGTAACTACTATGAAGCATCTCGTGCTGAATGCTGTCGGCTAATCGCAACAGACTGTTATCGGACCAATCAGCGCAGATTAGCTTCGCACTAAGGAGGGGTTTGGGAACAAATGAACCACTGAACGATTCATATGGGAGTCGCTGGGATAATTAGGTAAAAATAAATGCATATTATAAGACTTTGAAAGTGTTTTTTGACCTTGCGTGTAGATCAGCCTGTTGTTGGAAACCAAAATATGACCCTTTATAATGTATAATAGTGGCCCTTTAACAAGCAGTTGGACAGGTGTACCAGTGGCCGGTGAGTGTATTTAGTCAGTAACTTTAAACTGGTACTTTAACATTGATTTTGGTGCATTGATTAACATTAACATTAATTAACATTGATTTTGGTGGTTTATAAGGACTCTCCAAAGGCATATTGTATTTTATACTGTACAAACTGCTTATTATATGTTCTTTACCAGAGCCATACCATTAAACCCAACACTGAGAGTGAAAAAAAACTATTAAGTATGATTTTCAACATTTTAGAATTACGAGGACATAACACAAGTCCTTATAAACCCCCTCAATGCAGTAATACCAACAGTAGGTCATGCATATGCCATTATACTAATGTGTCCTCATAAACCTGCAAAACCAATCCACACACACACAATGTAAAAGTGTCTGCTCATCCTTTCACATTCATTACTCACTCCATTAGTTTCATGTGAATTCATTATTCATTCCAAACATGAGAACATGATCCCTGCGTGCCGTTCATTAATTAACAAGAAATGAATTAGACGTGAAAGAAACCTCATCTGAAAAGCTCCACAAGGAACATCAGCTTCTCTTCAATAACACCAGCTGGACGTGTTAGAAAAGCACAACTGAACACCATAATAAAATGTGAACAATGGTATATATTTCAGAGATTAGATTGAGGGATATTTATCATAACATAACTCCAGCAATTCAGCATTTTCTCCAGTTCAGCTAATTAACAGGCACAGATCGCTGTGACAATCATGGAGTTTGCGTCGTCTTTTATAATAATAATATAATGGATCTGTCGTGCTCAGAGATCTGAACTAAGATCTGTGTCTCCGCCATTAGACATCGGCTCATTACAGCTGAAAGAGCTGAGGAGGGAAACACACACACACACACACACACACACAGCTAAACTGCTGATTATACCAGAACTCAAACTAAGCGGAGGGAAATAAAAACTCTGTTTGGTTTACATACACATTTGTTTGTGTGTCAACTTGCACGTTTTGAGACATTCAAGATTTGCACAGTCACTCACTGAAACACTTTAATTAGCCTGTGCTCTTTCACTGGTGTATGTAATGGGGTCACGTAATAAAAAGAAAGCTTCAGAACTGTTCAAGAACTGTGGGGACATCAAACCACACATAACATGTTGATCAATCCTGTCTGCAAACAGATGCATTTTGTGCAAGAGTCAACATGCAGCTAAAAGCAAAACAGTACAGATGTTTCATGAAGAAACATTAAACCATCTGTGTCAGATCTATTGAAAGAATATATCATATTCAGTATAACAGTAAAATAATTCAGTATGAACTCTACAGAGCTGCCCCATAACTAGGGCCAGACAAAATCTGCAGACGTTTTTTTGCTATTTCTGCTTAGAATTTTGGTAACAATCTGCTGATTTCTGCAGAATTATTTTGGGAGTATAATAACTAGAACATTAATATTTAAAATAAAAAGTAATGTTATTTTAACTTTTATTTAATGTTTAAAATGCAAATCCAATTAGATCCACTTTATTTGGTAAACAAAGCAAGTCTCTCATATAATAGATCTACTAAAAGACAGAAAATATGACTTTACAAACATGACTTTGTAAAAAACATTTACAAATATGACTTTAATTCAGATGAACATTTTTATATTAGTCAATAATATTACTGTAATTTAAAAGCTGAATAAATATAGATTTACACACATTTACACAAGTAAATAAACAAAATTAATGATGGGCTAAAAATCTGCGGAAATCTGCGTAAAATCTGCTAAATTCTGCGCGTGCAGATTCCGTGTGGGCCTACTCATAACCAGTATTTCATTTGGGTTTGGGTTTTATACATGATACACAATTTTTACATTCTATTCATTCACTAATTTTCCTTCGGCTTAGTCCCTTATTTATCAGGGGTTGTCACAGCAGAATGAACCACCAACTATTCCGGCATATGTTTTATGCAGCGGATGCCTTTTCAGCTGCACCCCAGTACTGGAAAACACTCATTCACACACACACTCATACACTACAGTCAATTTAGTACATCAATTCCGCAATAGCACATGTGTTTGGACTGTGGAGGAAACCGGAGCACCCGGAGGAAACTCACATCAACACAGGGAGAACATGCAAACTCCACACAGAAAGGCCAACTGACCCAGGCAAGGCTCGAACCAACAACCTTCTTACTGTGAGGTGATTGTGCTACCCACTGTGCCACCGTGACACCCAATTTATATTAAGTGTCATGGTGACACTCATTCTACTCTCACAGACAAACTGGGATTTTTCGCATTCAGCTGCTCTGTGTTTCACGGAAATCTTGATGAACAACACCATACCGGACAACGGGCTTCACCTACCAGGCTATCAGCTGTTCAGAGCGGATTGCGACGAAGAATCGACGTGGAAATCGCGTGGTGGCGGGACATGCTTTTACATCAACGAAAGGTGGTGTACAGATGTAACAGTTTTAAAGAAGATGTGCTGTCCAGATCTAGAAGCACTGTTTATTAACTGTAAGCCCTTCTACTGCCCGTATGAGTTCTGCTCGTTCATCCTCGTCAGTGTTTACATTCCTCCACATGCGCATGCGTGCCTGGCGATACAGAAACTAGCTGATCAGATCACGGTGATAGAGCAACAACTCCCGGACTCTGTTTTAATCATTCTCGGGGATTTTAACAAAGCAAAACTATCCCGTGAACTGGCAAAATATAGACAGCTTGTTACATGTCCCACAAGAGACAGTAACATATTGAATCACTGCTATACCACAATAAAGGATGCATACCACTCTGTCAAACGAGCAGCTTTGGGGCACTCTGACCACTGTTTGATCATCTCATACCAACCTACAGGCAGAAACTGAAAACAGCCAAACCTGTATTAAGATCTGTGAAAAGATGGACTAACGAAACAGAGCGGGATCTACAAGCCTGTTTCCATCTCACAGATTGGAGTGTCTTTGAAGCTGCTGCAAACGATTTGGATGAGCTCACAGAGACTGTAACATCTTATATCAGTTTCTGTGAAGACGTGTGCATTCCTACCAGGACACAACTCACATACAACAATGACAAACCATGGTTCACTGTAAAACTCAGACAGCTACGTCAGGCCAAGGAGGTTGCTTACAGGAATGGGGAGAGGGCCTTGTATAAGCAGGCCAAATACACACTGGAAAAGGAGATCAGAGTCGCAAAAAGGAACTATTCTGAGAAACTAAGGAGTCAGTTCTCGTCCAGCGACTCAGCATCTGTGTGGAAAAGTTTGAAAACCATTACAAACTATAAAACCCCATCCCCCAGCACTGTAGACAACCAACGACTTGCAAACGACCTGAATGAGTTTTACTGCCGGTTTGAGAAAACCCTGCACCCACTCTGAACTGCTGTTTACACCATCATTATCACCTCCATCAGCCCCTGCCTCCCCCATACCTGCACTTCAGTTCAGTGAAGATGATGTGCGCCAGATCTTCCAGAAACAGAGGAGGAATAAAGCTCCAGGCCCAGATCTTATAACACCAGCCTGTTTAAAGTCCTGTGCTGACCAACTGGCCCCCATCTTCACCCTGATCTTCAACAGATCACTGGAGCTGTGTGAAGTGCTCTCCTGCTTCAAACGCTCCATCATCATTCCCATACCAAAGAAACCCAAACTCACAAGACTAAATGACGACAGACCGGTGGCGCTGACATCTGTGGTCATGAAGTCTTTTGAAAAACTGGTGCTGGCCCACCTGAAGGACATCACTGAACCCTCACTGGACTCTCTTCAGTTTACATACAGAGCAAACAGGTCTGTGGATGATGCAGTCAATATGGGACTGCATTATGTTCTGCACTATGTTCTTCAGGACCTATGTGAGAATCTTGTTTGTTGACTTCAGCTCAGCTTTTAACACTATCATCCCAAAACTTCTCCTGCCCAAATTAACTCAGCTCTCCGTGCCCACCTCTATCTGTCAGTGGATCAACAGCTTCTTAACGGACAGGCAGCAGCTGGTGAAGCTGGGAAAATTCTCATCCAGTACCCACACAATCAGCACTGGCGCTCCCCAGGGGTGTGTCCTCTCCCCACTGCTCTTCTCCTTGTACACGAATGACTGCACTTCGAAAGACTCCTCTGTCAAGCTCCTAAAGTTTGCAGACGACACCACACTTATCGGCCTCATTCAGGACGGTGACGAGTCTGCTTACAGACAGGAGGTTAAGGAGCTGGCTGTCTGGTGCAGTCACAACAACCTGAAGCTGAACACGCTCAAAACAGTGGAGATGATAGTGGACTTCAGGAGAAACCCCCCTGCTCTCCCCCCACTGAGCATCATGGACAGCATTGTGGCAGCAGTGGAGTCATTCAGGTTCCTGGGCACCACCATCTCTCAGGACCTGAAGTGGGGACACTGAGATTGACTCCATTGTCAAAAACGCTCAACAGAGGCTGTACTTTCTATGGCTGTACTTTCTATACTTTCAGTACCTGCTATACACTTAATACACACATACACTTATTTAACAACACACTTTACATGCCAATTTGCACATAACAGCTGCACACATTATGTTGTATATAGTAATACACCTGTACATACACTTGTCAATTTGTATATTGCATTCACTACTTCTTAAAATATATTTATTACCTGTTTTTTTTGTCCCGTCTCTGTAATTCTGTTGCACTGTAAAAGCTCTGTCACCAAAACAAATTTCTCGTATGTGTGAACATACCTGGCAATAAAGCTCTTTCTGATTCTAATGTAAAATTGATTCAGATGATGTTTACAACGCACTAATAATGTGAGTATGTGATTGGCCATGGACAGAAAAGAAGTAAATAACCTATATTCAAGTATACAGATATCGGTTTTCCATAACTTTTCCAAAACTTTGTGGGTTTTTCTGTTTTTCTAAAACTTTTCCAGGCTTGGAAAACGCCATGTCAAAATTCCATGACTTTTCCAGGTTTTCCATGACCGTATGAACCCTGTTGCATGCTTCTTAATTATTTCATGATATCTGAAGCTGAATGTATGATACAGGAGTCAGGTAAAGATTCGCTAAGATTCCAATGTGTTTGTTGACTACCAAACAGTCGTAAAAGCACACGTCTGGTCCGAGCTTCCCCCCTGGAGAAACGTTAGTCTATATCGATCGATGATTGGCTCCTGTACTAGTAGGCAGGGCTTCATTCACCATATTAACCGTTACACTTTTCCCCATTCAAAACTATACGAGTTACATGTCTGGTGTATTCTAGACTTTGCTTTTCTAAAAGGTTTGCTGATCACAAGCCCTGTTATCCCCACCCCCTGTTTGCTATTGGTCAATTACACAAAGACTCCGCCCACACTCACTTGAGTCAGAGTCTGATGTCAACAAAGAGTGATCTTGTTTGTGGAAAGCACTGCAAAGTAAACACTTCACCAAACAGATAAGTTGAGAACTCACGAAGGACATGAAGAGAGAATCGCCTAAAAATAGAGAGCCCAACGCCTACGACAGCATAAAAAGACATGAAGATCTCAGAACAAACCAACAAAGACAGAAAACAACTTGAGTTCCCACATGCATCATATGTCAGAGTCAGAACAGACTAAATGTTGTCTGACGGATAAATATGTTACAAAAATAGAGTGAAATCCTAGCCGCCGCCGCACAATCACTACAGACTTTACTAACAGAAACCAAGGGAGGATAAAGCTGACAGAAATACAGCAGCGATGGAAGACTGAACCAATCACAGCGGCTCATGAATATCTGCTCTGACCGACACGCTGACAGCTCGTCCACAGAGAAACAAACACAACCGTCACACTCACAGCAACAACTTTAGCTTGACTGAGGGCGTACTCACACTATGCTATCTGAACCATGCCCAGGCCCGTTTCCTGGATCCTTTGAGAAGTGTGAGGGCTCTGAATCGGGCTCAGGCACGGTTCCCTTGGGTGGCCCTGGCCTGGTTGGAAGAGGTGGGCCTGAGCAAGGTTCACTTGGGCTCAGTGAAACTGGGCTCGAAACTGAAAGCGAGACGTGACTTTTTAAGGGACTGTTTGATATGGATTAATTAATCATTCGTACTGTTCAAAGAACGCAAACTGACGTAGATTATTAAAGACTCAAACCCCTCACTGCACATCAGCTGCGTCTTCAGCAAACCTCCTCATTCCTGCAGCACGAGGACTTTATGATTTTTTATGAGCGTCAACAGTGTCTGATCTGTTCAGTGAAATATTAGACTGTGTGTCACCGCATATCAAACCACTTAAACCATATAACTAAAGAAATCTCCACTGTGCTGAGCGAGAGCGCTTACTGAACAGCGCATCATCAATGACGTAAGCGCACCCAGGCCGGAATGTAATGTGAGTGCGGACCGTCGGGGAGACGGAAGGGGGGACAAGCGTGCTTTGGCCCGGTTCAAGGCAACGGTACATAGTGTACACCCTGAGAAACACAATAGGTTTTTAAGTGTTGTTAAAAGTTTCACTCGGTCCTATTTGCAACACCTCCAGGGAGTACAATATATAGTTTTCTGATCTAATTCAGGCTAATTGAAGAAGTCAAGGTGTAAACATTTAGACAACACAATAGCTAATAGAAAAATATCAAATTTGGCAATGCGGTGGCGCAGTGGGTAGCATTGTCGCCTCACAGCAAGAAAGTTGCTGGTTCGAGCCTCGTGGGTACAGGTGAAATGGGTAAGCTAAAAAAAATTGATAATAGTGTATGTGTGTGAATGAGTGTATGGGTGTTTTCCAATGATGGGTTGCAGCTGGAAGGCCATCAACTGCGTAAAAAAAACATATGCTGGATAAGTTAGCGGTTCAATTCGCTGTGGCGACCTCAGATTAATAAAGGGACAAAGCCGAAAATGAATGAATGAATATTAGTCAAAATTGTTAGTCCGAATTGGATAAACAAGTTTTGCATGCAAAACAAACACTTGACTTGGGACACAAACAATGAATCAAATGCACCTCTCTGTGATATGGATATTGCATATAGATCACAATAATATATATATTTTTCAATTTATTAAGCATCCCTACCTGACTTCGATATCAATATCACAATATATTGAATTGCTGACTAAGTCCAGACTAATATGGTGTGTCTATTGCAATATTTCAATCTCCATGTCTTGCTGTTTTTGCTGGAGAATGAGAAAGCAGAGCATTTCTAGAAGCTGTCTGATCCAAAAGTCAAGACAATTCACTTTTATTTCTAAAGTGGTTTTTACTATGCACACTGTACCAAAAGTCAGAAGTTTTTTTGTTTGTTTGTTTACCAGTTCAATGAAGACATACACTACCTGACAAAAGTCTTATGGTGGATCTCAGTTGTAAGAGCAACAAATAATAACTTGACTTCTAGTTGATCATTTGTTAAAGTGTCAGAAGTTGGATTTTTCCTATAAATCATCTGTTGAACTGCATCCCAATCATCACCAATACTGCAGAAGTCTCGCATAGAGCCAAGATTCTCACAGAAATCAGTCAAGTTTGGTGAAGGAGAAATCATGGTTTGGGGTTCATTCAGTATGGGGGCGTGCGAGAGATCTGCAGAGTGGATGATCAGCATCAACAGCCTGAGGTATCAAGACATTTGTGCTGCCCAATACATTACAAACCACAGGAGAGGGACAATTATCCAGCAGGATAGCGCTCCTTCTCATACTTCAGCCTCCACATCAAAGCTCCTGAAAGCAGAGAAGGTCAAGCTGCTCCAGGATTGGCCAGCCCAGTCACCAGACATGAACATTATTGAGCATGTCAGGGGTAAGATGAAGGAGGAGGTATTGAAGATGAATCCAAAGAATCTTGATGAACTCTGGGAGTCCTGCAAGACTTTTGTCAGGTAGTGTACAGTAGTAAAGTATTTTGGTCAGTATAGACATTTGTGCTTTTTTCAGTTGTTTTTTAAACAAAGTGGCTAAAGTCTAATACCAGCACAAACTGGGCTACAATTATGTTAGCAACGTTTATGTCCAAGATTGTTTTTTGAGAAAGAAGAGTGGTTAGTGGTTACAATTTTTAAGTCATTGAAATAACACATAATACTTATAAACAAGACATTTGAGAACTGGATTTTGTAGCCTGTAGTTTCTGCTTCAAAAGGATGATAAAACTCTCTTGTTTACTTGCTTAAAGCAAACAATATACTGAGTTAAATGGCGACAAAGTGGCTCACTGGTTAGCACTGTCATCTCACAGCAAGACGGTCGCTGGTTTGAGTCCCGGCTGGGTCAGTTGCTGTTTCTGTGTGAAGTTTGCATGTTCTCCCTGTGTTGGCGTGGGTTTCCTCCGGATGCTCCGGTTTCCCCCACAGTCCAAACACATGGGCTATAGTGAAATTGATGAACTAAACTGGTCATAGTGTACGAGTGTGGGTGTTTCCCAGAACTAGGCAGCTAAAAGGGCATCCGCTCTGTAAAACACATGCTGGAATAGTTGGTGGTTCATTCCACTGTGGAGACCCTTGATGCATAAAGAGACTAAGTCGAAGGAAAATGAATGAATGAATGAATGAATGAGTGATAAGTTTTCTAAGAAACTGAAAAGCTCTATGGCAGGGATTAAACTGCTGGCCAGCGGGCCATTTACGGCCTTGCCCTCCTCCTCCCTCCAGCCTGCAATTGACCTCAAAAACATATCAAGATTCGGCCCGCCAAAACAAATATTTTTGAACGTCTATCATCATTGTTGTGCTGTCACGTCTAGCCACTTGTGGTTTTGACCCGCCACCTAGTCGACAT
>CAIGQZ010002744.1:0-14720 GCA_903798205.1 Danio tinwini
ATGTATGGCTGCATTTAAAAATGCAAACTCAATTTTAATGTTTGTGACTTCACAAGTTCATTAGACTATGTATGTAAAGTTTCTTACATGACTGCTCATTCTCTTCAGAAAACGCCCTGCAAGACTGTGACTAGGGATGACAGGAATAGTGTTGTGTGAGCAAGTGCAATGTTGTTGCTTTAATGAGTGTTTATGAATATATGCTGACACACGTGATTAATGCTGTGGTATTCTGGGTAGTGAATGGTGCGGACTAGGCATGTTTTATTCACTACATATCTGAAATAATTAGCACTTCATCTGCCCTCGGAAGCCATCGAGCTGAGTCAGACAGATAAACACAGTCAAGATATAATGTCCATGGTGACACACACACACAGTCACACAAGCTACATTGACAAACATATGCACAAATCAGCAGTTCTCCATCAGGCCAGACCACTTTGTTAAAATACGGACAAATCAGATAGTAATTTCATTACAAGTCACATAAAACAGCACACAAGCATATTTCAGTCTCAAGATGAAAGTATAAAAATGTCAATTGCTCATTGCTCATTCAACAATGGCATCAACTTATGTCAATGGCATGTACAAACAACGGCATATACAAACCTTGGCGTCTTGCAGAAAATTGCTTAAAATTTGTCTAGTAAGACCTCTTTTAGACCTGAAGATCTGAATCAGCGGTGGACAGTGATGATCAAGAGACCCATAGAATTCTTGCTTAAGATTCTTCCCAACTTTCCTGTTGAATCCTTGATATACCTGTAATAGTAAAACAAAAAAAAGTTAATTAACATCAGAGAAATGTCAAAATTGAACAACTGTCAAATTAACATGTTATGTTTATCAATACTGTACTCATTTCATTACAAATACATTCCTGATATGTGCATGAAAATGGCTGTCTTCTAGCATAGCTCCCATGTTTAATTCTGTAATGTTTTAATAAGTACCCTCTTCTGTCACAAGCTAATGTGCAATACTTACATTTTCATCTCATCCTGATTAAACTTGTTTTGATATTTCTGGAATCTGCAGAGTTACGAAAATACACATTAGATTACTAGGTGACGGAACACATTTACATATTTTAATCTGTTATCTCCAAGTTTCCCACAAACAGCTATTGTTAATCAAAAAAATTTGAGTGCTACAGCTGTTTTTTATCTAGCTTTTCATTCGAATTAAGTGAAAATGCACTTGCTTACACGTTGATGATCAAGAGGTTGCATATCTTTGAAAACTGCTAACATGTATTCATATTTCTTGCATGCGAAGAAAGGGTCAAATCTCAATATATTCTAGTCTATTTAATACTTCACTCACAAAGAAACGTAATAAAAGCTTGGCTTAATGTTATGCTAAACATTGCTGACGATACATAACCACCACTGGAAAAAATAATCATTTAACACAACAGATAAAGCTTTGATGAGGATGACTCAGCGAATACAACATCCATATTAATCGATAGATGTGACGACCTCATAAAGCATGTTTTCAAGTAACTTATATGGTAACTGTAAATGCGGTGGCTGCGATCGGTTATAACGTGGCATAAATGATCACACTAACACAGCCAAAACTTACATTACCTTTTTTACATACTATATTTTCAATATCACAATCCCATTACGCACGTCTTTGCACTTTTCATCTTAAAACTGTGTATAAATGTAGCAATGGCGATTTACCAGAAGAATAACATGTCAAAAATTAACATGATCCTAACGTTAGACACAGCCTAATCTTACATGTAGTTTCTTGCTAACTGTTACACACTTTGTTTAATAAAGGAAAACAGTGTATGGGACGTTTGAGACAAAAGTATGAAAACGTACTTACAGTGATCAGCAGCCATTAGAAAATGTGCGCTCGTGCTGTATCCACCAGTGATGTCAGTCCAAAGACAAAGAGCCAATCACATTTTCCCTTGCACATTATTCCTTTGACAACAGACTAGAACAAGCTCTCTTAAGTACATTCAATTTAAACATTCCAATAGAAGAAAAAATAGCATGCAATAAAAAATAGCATGCAAATCGTACAACAAAAAAATTTGTATTTATGTACATTAAATCTAAGTATTATAAATTAATACATCTATAATGATAACAGTGCATATCTTGACATATCAATACATAGATAGTTGATTTCTTTATTACAGTAGCCCATATAAGGGTGAGTAGATAATCTCAAATAAATCACAATAACGATTAAAGTTCTGAATGTGCATGATCTCCAGTATGCCTTTAAAGAGCCCCTATTATGGATTTTTGAAAATTATCTTCCATGCAGCAAGCAACAAAGGTCTGAGTGAATGAAAACATTTAGCTGCGGGTTAAGTCCTGAAATGCAACTCGTAAAAAAATATAGAATTTTTAATAAAAGATTCAACTCAGAGTCATTTAAATGATTCGTTGTTCGTTCAAATCTTTTGCCTGTTCATATCAGCATTGTTTGTTATTAACAAAAGAATCAGTAAAGACTGCTAATGTATGGGACTTTGTCATTAACTGTTACACAGTTTGTATGGACCAGTTTCTTCTTCTTTCAGATCCTGTAATGCTGTGTTTACACGAGATGCCTAACGCGCGTAAATAGACGCGTGAACATTTTAAATTTTACTCGCTTCATCCGTGCATTAAAATCTGCTTCATATGCTCATAGATTCGTTTGGAGCAGTGTCTGAGTCCACTAGATCCTTTCAGAGGTGCACCCAGCTCTGTGAGCTCATAAACTCTTCCAGATACTGAACCTGGATGATGGAAGCATTTAGCTGTGCTTCTGACTGAGCCGAGCCCAGTTTGATGAACTTTTGTCGGTGTAGGCAGGAGGATTTTTCCCCGGGACACCAACAACAGGCACTGCGTCATAATCACACCCCCCCAAGAGCAAGCTCCTGATTGGTTAACGCAGCGTGAATGTCCTCTGAAGTTCAGATTTTCGAACTCGATGGATTTGCTTGTTAAGCGCGTCAAACGCGCAAAACACTCAATTTGCGCAGCACAATTCGTGCCACGCTATTCGAGCGTATTGCGCCGCAGGATTATTTTATTTGCGTCTTTACATTGACTTAACATGTAAGTCACTCGCACTTGATGCTTCTTCCGCATCTGGTGTGAACGCAGCATAAGTGTTTCTCCTTCCTACACAACATGAAGTGCAATTAAAATGGTTGCCTCATTTTCTGTAGTAGTCTGTGTGGTAACTTGTAATTGCTCTGTGCGGCTTTTAATCAAATATCTGTTATAGATCAGTGCTTGTAATGTATCTCTCAGGTTAAATCTGTATGGGCCATATCGCATATCGTGTCCAAAACCATGTTGAAAATGTAATGCATGCTTCTTCCTTTACCGATTTAAATGCATTTTGTGCTCATAATCTGCTGTGATCTGACACGCGTGGCACGGTCAAGTTTTAAAATAGTTCAACTTTTGCCACTGTGTGGATTAATACTTAATGTTTGTCTTTGTTTTTACCTGGGGTTGTAGTTAAGAATAGAGGAATATGCTGGTGTTTAACTGCATTGCTTTAATGCATTCCTGCATTTGGCTCACACATATACTCTGTGCTCTGATAACTTCTTAACCGTGCTGGGCTTTTCACTCTGTCTCACGCTGAACACAGTCGACCAATCAGACTTGGTCATCATAGCCTCATGCAAAGGAGGGGTTTGAGAACAAATGAATCACTAAACAAATCATATTGGAGTTGTTGGGATAACCAGGTAAAAATAAATGTACATTATATTACAATGAAAGTTGGTGGTTCATTCTGCTGTGGCGACCCCAGATTAATAAAGGGACTAAGCCGAAAAGAAAAGGAATGAATGAATGATTTACAATGAAAGTGTTTTTTGACCTTGCATGCATATCAGCCTGTTGTTGGAGACCCCAAAACCAAAAGCATGACCTTTTATAAGGCTACATGGGCTCTGTATAACCATACATGCTTTTAATCCATCTATGTTTCCCGTAAGTTCCAACAGGCCTTCAACTGCTGACCAGCACTGCTGATATCAGCTGACAGGGATGACATGTATCTCTAATTCACGCATTTGTCTCTCCAACAGCCAGAGGAAGGAAGGAAAAGATCCTCTCCACCTGTAATGTCACATAAATGTCTGATGACATCTGCAAAACAATAGTCCTCTTACTAAGGGCATTCCGGTCTCCATTGTGAATAATTGATTTGCGTTTAACTCTCATGGGAGGAGTGTGTGTCTTGGTTTCTTTTAGCCTTGTGAGCTAGAAGAATGTACCATGCATCAGTGTGTAACCAGAGTCAGCCATCTAGTGCAGAAACAAGCAGATAAGCCCTATCATGTCCCGCTTACTAAACACATTTTCTCTTATTTACTTTATCTTCGTCTCCTCTGTAGCCCCATACCTCTGATTCGCAACATACTGCATCAGTGGTGCTCTCTTGCATCTGGCAGAGCAGTATTACTCTCTGTGAGGGGGTTGGGTTGTTCTTTATAAGTTAGTAAGGAAGTAAGTAAGTAAGTGAGTAAGTAAGTGAGTAAGTGAGTAAGTAAGTAAATAAGTAAACAAACAAACAAACAAACAAACAAACAAACAAATAAATAAATAAATAAATAAATAAATAAATAAATAAATAAATAAATAAATAAATAAATAAATAAATAAATCCAAGACCAAGCTGAGGCTCATTAAACACGTAATCTACAAAAACAGTGATCCTGCACATTGATCCTGCATTTAAACTAGTGTGTTTTTGCTTTAAAACAGCAACTTAGAATAAAAACACACCTTACTTACATTTTTATTGACCTTATTCTCCTTGTATAAACAAACACAGCCATTAAATTGTTATTGGCGGCTTAATGTTGCAAACTTATTCTTTCATTCATGCATTAATTCATTCATTTATTTTCTTTTTGCGTTAGTCCCTTTATTAATCAGGGGTAACCACAAAGGAATGAACCACCAACTTATCCAGCATATGTTTTATGGATGCCTTTCCAGCCACAACCCTGTTGCAAACTCATATATACGTATTATATTATTCTTCTTCTTATGCATAGACATAAACATTCCACATAGTAAAATTTATCTGGCCCAGATCTGGCCCACACAATCAGCTTTTGCTTGGCCCACATGCCACAGTGAATTACGATTCATGATTGGACCAATTCTGGCTTCCATACAAGAACCAAACAAGGGCCAAGTTTCAGCCAAGTTAATAACCCATAACTGGGCCTGAACTGGGCCCAGATATGTCACACGACTGCAATGAATTTGATAAACCCATGAAGCATTTCGCTTTATGGCCATGCTTTTTCTCGAAGCAACCTGATTGGTAGAATTTTTTCTTTACTCAAAAATAATATAAATGTATTTTAAAAGCGGGTCAAGATAGGCCAAACTTATGTGGCCCACATATAAATTTCTAACATTTGGGCCGAATACTACATTTGCTATTTGACCCAAGTCTTGTGTTCCACCTTAAAGATGGTGCCACCTCTATGAAACCCAGGCCATGTTTGGCCAACATGCTGTATGCCAGTGCCGGATGAATGCCTGCTGTGCCAGCTTTATGCCAAATCTGAGCCAGAATTCTTTGCTACCAGGGATACTTGTTGGTAGAGAAAGTAGTTTGACCATTTTCTATCGCTTATTAATAATTTCTCCCATAGGCAACTAAATCGGAGGGTCGCACACTTACGCATTTCAGAATAAGGTCAGTACAATTGAGCATGCATATCATCTGAGGCATGTTGCACAAAGCCTGTTTGGGTCTTTAATAGGCAAGTTTCAATTTAGTTGGAACAAACTCTTTCTTTAGAAGGTGGGGTGGTTTTGATTGGATTCTGTTGCCACAGTAACTTGCACTACACAGCTAACCTGCTCTGGAGCAGGTTTTATTCTGGGTTAGAGATTGCAAACCCAAAACGGTAAGTATTTAACTAGGGCTGGGCGATAAAATCGGTATCGATATTTATTATCCGAACACTATTGTCAATATCGATTAATACAAGATTTGGTATGTAGTTTCGAGTGTGACGCGATATAGTTTTATTAAAATGTGACTGCTGAACAAGCGCCTTGAAAGCAGTGCCAATAAGCTTAGGGTGTAAGTTTGTCATTTCCAATGGAGGCGCGTGACTTGCACGATGCGCATATGAAAGCGACATGTGAACACATGTGAAAATGAGTGCAATGACTAGCAGCAGTTAGGAGATTGTAAATGATGAATGAATGAATCCAGTGAAGACTTAGAGAAACTTGTTCATGCTTTTATCAGCAGCAGGGTGGATTACTGTAACGGCCTCCTCACGGGCCTTCCCAAAAAGACAGTCAGGCAGTTGCAGCTCATCCAGAATGCTGCGGCCAGGATTCTGACTAGAACCAGGAAATCAGAGCACATCACAGCTGTCCTCAGGTCCCTACACTGGCTCCCAGTTACATTCAGAATAGATTTTAAAGTATTATTACTTGTCTATAAATCACTAAATGGCCTAGGACCTCAATACATTACAGATATGCTGACTGAATACAAACCTAACAGATCACTCTGATCTCTAGGATCATATAAACTAGAAATTCCAAGAGTTCAGTCAAAGCAGGGTGAATCGGCTTACAGCTACTATGCCCCTCGCTGCTGGAATCAGCTTCCAGAAATGATCAGATGTGCTCCAACATTAGACACATTCAAATCCAGACTGAAAACACATCTGTTTAGCTGTGCCTTTACTGAATGAGCACTGTGCTACGTCCGACAGATCGCACTATTGTTCTTTTCTTTTTATTCTTTTATAACCCATTTAACACATTTTTATCTGTTTTTAATCATTCTTATTATTTGCTTTTTTATCTTCTAACACCTGTCTTTTTATTCTTGTTTATGTAAAGCACTTTGAATTGCCACTGTGTATGAAATGTGCTATATAAATAAACTTGCCTTGCCTTGCCTTGCCTTAAATAAAAAAAGGATGTTAGGATGTCACCAGAGAGGCTTTTTGGTTTCTTTTCATGTTCATCCCAGCCACAAGCTCCCCATCTGAAATATGTTTTAGCATAGGGGGAAATATAGTCATTCAACTTCACAATTTGTGATGTTGCAGTATGTATTTGAATAATGATTGTTAGTTCCTTTAAGTTTGAGGTTTACTACATAATTATTATTCACACCTTAAAGTTTGCTTTGATTGGTCATTATTTATGCTTTACCATTGCACACACTTGGTAAATTTTTATTCATCAAGTTTAAGAGTCTCTTTAACGCTTATTTTTATGTTATTATAAAGCGATAAGATATTTTGTTTAAATATTTTTGTTCTTGACTATTAACTATTTGCCTTAGTAATGTTGGTAAATTAAAATGAAGTTGTTTTATTTATTTATTTTGTATTTTTTGTTGCATTATCATCTAGCCCAATATTTATTACATTGTGTAAGATGCTCTATTGCTTTATATGCTTTATAATCTTTATAGAATCTTGACAGTTCTGTGTGTCTTCTCTGTGAACTAGAGAAGATAGTTCTTATTTTCTATTGGATTCTAATCAGGTGCTGGGCCATTCTAACTGCTATATTTTACTTTCTGAAACCAAGTCAGAGTTTTTCTGGCTGTGTTTGGGATTGCTGCCTTGCTGAGCTTTCCACCCTGGTTGGTGAACAACGCATCTGTTAAGCATTACTTAATCTGTGTTAATGTAAACTAAAGCTATATCAACATGTTTTTTTAATACATTAGTTAACATGAACTAATAGTGAACAATTAATCTTTAGTTAAACATCCGGTGCATACGGCACACTTCTGTTTATTATTTACGAGAATATAGTTTTGAATATGGAATATGGTTTTGTTCTAGTAAGTTGCTAAACACTGAGCCACCTTCCGTCTTCCTTTTATTTCTATATCACTTCAAGGTGACACATTGTCTTCAGAACACAGTTTTGTTCTAGTAAGCTCAATGATGATTCAGTTCAGTTCAATACAAATGCCATTGTCAAAGGATGTGATTCACTGTAGGGCAGCTCTATAAACCTCTGCCAATTGATGGAAATGAAAAACAAATCATAAATGGACACAATGGGAGAAACCAAGCTAAATCAGTAGACCAGTTCTCCTCTGGTCAAACACATAAAGAGGAAGAGCTATAGTCCAGTCTGTAGTGGACTGGTTAGTCAATGACTTTGAGTACAACGAGTGTCCTTTTTGTTAGAGGTGCAGGTGAGATAAAGTATAATGATAAAGATAAATATATATTTCTAAAAATTGTATTCCATTGAAAACAATAGAAGACAATAACCATATACTGTAGGACAGGGGTTTTTAAACACCTGGTCACAGCCTAGAACATAGAGTCATAATAGAGTTGCTGCTGGGTCACTCATGCCTGTTTTAGGGACTTTATTATTGCTATTATGTACTATTACTCTATCATTGCATAATGTTTTATGGCTTGGCTGATTGGCAAATAGCTGTGTGATATACTGAAAGAACAGCACTCATACAGCTTCCTCGCTTCTGTATTACTCCTCCCACATAGAGTGACAGTAGATCAATCAACTTACAGCTTGCCAAATATTGCAGCTGTTGGACAACATAATGTACTTTTGAGGCTTTTTTTAGTCAATAATGTAGTTGTTTGGATTGCAACTATGCAGTTTATTTATGGATGGCGAAAGCACAACCTACTGCGCCACTGCGTTGCTCATTAATATATTATATATACATTTTTGGGATATTTTATTGAAATAAATAAAGTTCCTTATTTATCAGGGGTCACCACAGCGGAATGAACCACAATTATTCCAGCCTATATTTTACACAATGGATGCCCTTCCAGCCGCACAGGCCAATTTAGTCCATCCAACTCACTCATAGCTCAGGTCTTTGGACTGTGGAGGAAATCCACTTGAACACGTCAACAACAAGTCAACACTGGAAATCATACAGCACAACAAGTTATTTTGCTGCAGTTTCTGTATACATGTGTAGTTTTGTTGTACATTTGCTCTTCATTTCCTCACTTCAATTTACCAGTGACTTTAGTAATTTTATGTCTTCAGCAGTCCATTGTGTGAACTGGATACTAGCATCAATGGCATTTTGGTTTGCAGGCATCATGCCAGAGTGTTTAGCTCTGGAGGACCTACACTGGATGTGTGTGTCAGCAGAGATCCGACACAGGGCAGACGTGCAATTATTGAGCCGAGGTACAGGATGGGCTTCTAAAGCCTGTAAGCTGGCACACAGCAGCAGCGGAGAAAAAACAGAGCTGGCGGAGATGGTAAGACATGAAGGCAGATCCGTTAGAGGTGCCACCCACTGCTTGTCAATATCAAAGACATAGGTGACAGCACGGCTCCAGTCAATAATACACCTCTGCAATGAGAATTACAGAGATACAAAGACAAAGCCTTGCATTTCTCATGTGGCAGGCAAGGTTGTTTTAGTTTAGCATCTTATATGTGTGTACACATTTGCATGCAACTATGTGTGTGTGTGTGTGTGTGTTAGAGAGAGAGAGAGAGAGAGAGAGAGAGCCTGGATCACAAAACATGTACATGTATGACATGTACATTTCCAACACAGTCTCACAGCAATTCGTAACTTTTTGATTTAGTGGCTAATTCATATGAATTTGTACGATCTCATTCATACAATTGAAATATGTTGAAAAAAAATCTTCTCTCCATTAAACAGAAATTGGGGAAAAAAAATAAACATGGGGCTATATACACACACACTGTATATTAATTCATTAATTTTCTTCCAGCTTTCTTTGTGCCCTTCCAGCTGCAACACATCGCTGGGAAACATCCATACACACTCATTCACACACATACACTACAGACAATTTAGTGTACCCAATTTTACCTCTAGAGCATTAGTGCATAGTCTTTGAGGTACTTGTGGGGAAAACCGGAGCCGGAACGCTGTCTTTGTTTAGGTCAATTTAACCGGGCCATTTAACAGCACAATGCCAGTTTAGCCAATTACATTTTAGGACCCCGGGTTGCCTTGTTGGAAAACAGCGTATTCCATTCATTCATTCAGAAAGTCTCTAAAAGCATGCGTCTGTGACCGAAATGGACAGTATCTCAGGAAGTATATAAACATGACAGAAATTTAAATACAGCCTTTTTAGAAGCACAGAACGCTCCGGTTACTAAGGTAACCCTCGTTCCCCGAGGTGGGGGAACGGAAATGCTATGTGGAAACTTCCACTATGGGGATTTCATTCAGAAAGCCAATCATCTGAAAAAGTATGTAAACGGGCCAATGAAATGCCAATGAGTTGGCAGCTTCAGCTTGCGCACCTGATGCTCATTGCAATCAATTTGCTATAAGAGCACAGCATGCGCAAAGCAAAGCATCATTTTTTAGCGGAAGAGACTTTCACCTCAACAGCTAAGGGGCAATCATTATGGCAAAGGAACATAGCATTTCCGTTCCCCCACTCGGGGAACGAGGGTTACCTTAGTAACCGGAGCGTTCCCCTTCGGGAGGGGAACTTCAATGCTATGTGGAAACTTCCACTATGGGGAAATGTATGGAAAACGCCATAATGATTTACCCTTACCTTCGCCCCCGATGAGAGGTTTGCCAGGCAAAGTGAGCGTGAGCGCACCTGTGTCACCAGAGGCGTGGTCTTCCAACGTGTTCCCTGGCCCTTACTTATCCCACTTCAACAGAAGATTTACAGATTTAGATATATTTTTCGGGAGCCGCAAATGCGTCTAGAATAATTTCTAGGAATTTAATACGACAGTACGTTGGGAATGCGTGCAGTCCCGATAGGGAGGACGCTGCGAAGGCCACCTGCTACCCAAGTGGGGAGACTGGGGCAAATAGCATATGAACTAACCCTGAGAACGGGGAGTAAGCATATGAAATAGGATGGTTAGCGGTTAATGGTTAATACCCTTGAGGAAACCGGCTCCACTCGCAGATTGTAAGATCTTGCAAATGTGTTAGGTGTCGCCCAGCCCGCAGCTCTGCAGAAGTCTGAGAGGATGCTATGCTCCGAGTGGAGTGTGCTTGAACCCCTGGGGGACATGGCTCGCCCTGGCTCTGGTAAGCGAGGGAGATGGCATCCACTATCCAGTGGGCCAACTTCTGTTTAGATATGGCACTTCCCTTCTGCCGACCACCGTAACAGACGAAGAGGATCTGACGCTCTGAGTGCGGTCCAGATAGATTTGCAAAGCGCAAACTGGACAAAGTAATGAAAGGGCTGGGTCTGCCTCCTCCGGGGGCAGCGCTTGCAGGCTCACTACCTGGTCTTTAAATGGTGTGGTAGGAACCTTGGGCACATATCCAGGCCGGGGTCTCAGGACAACGTGAGAGTAAGCTGGCCTGAATATTAGGCACGAGTCACTGACCGAAAATGCCTCCAGGTCCCTAACCCTCTTGATAGAAGCCAACGCGACTAGCAGAGCTGTCTTTAGGGATAGAAATCTTAAAGATACTGAGTCGAGTGGCTCAAATGGATCTGTGCGCAAGCTCGTGAGAACGAGGGCGAGATCCCAAGAGGGTATGAGAGGGGGGCGGGTGGATTAATTCGCCTAGCGCTTCTGAGGAACCGGATGATGAGGTTATGTCTTCCCACGGTGCTGCCAGCCACCGCGTGATGGAGAGCTAAGATGGCAGCCACGTAAACCTTGAGTGTGGAGGGCGACAGCCTGCTCTCCAGCTTATCTGGCAAATTTGAGGGTCTTCTCTGTAAGAGACGCACCATTCAGTGAATAGACTCCACTTCAGGGCGTAGACGCGCCTCGTTGAGGGGGCTCTCGCCTGAGTGATGGTATTAACCACCGCCATAGGTAGGTTACCTAAGTCTTCCTCGCGTCTAAGGACCACACGTGGAGCCCTGTCCCTGAGAGATTAGGTCCTCTCTCAAAGGGATCTGCCAGGGAGGGGGGGGCGCGTCGCGAGGAGTGAGAGTTCTGACATCCAAGTCCGGTTGGGCCAGAGAGGCGCAACTAGCAAGACCTGTTCCTCGTCCACCCTGACCTTGCACAAGAGCTGTGCGAGCAGGCTCACTGGGGGAAACGCATATATGCGCATGCCCCAAGGCCATTTGTGGGCCAGTGCATCCGTGCCGAGAGAGCCCTCAGTCAGGAAAAAATACTGGCAATGAGCGTTCTCGGGGGAAGCAACAGGTCGACCTGGGCTACCCCGAATCATGCCCATATCAGCTGAATCAACTCGGGGTGGAGTCTCCATTCTCCTGGACGTAAGGGCTGCCGTGAGAGCGCCTCGGCTGCACGGTTGCGCTTGCCTGGAAATGAATGGTGCGCAGCGATTTCAGCCGCGTATGATTCCAGAGGAGCAGACGGCGAGCAAGCTGAGACATGCGGCGAGATACGGTTGATATACACCACCGCCGCCGTGCTGTCTGTCCTGACCAGCACGTGTTGTCCAGCGGCGGTAAAAAACGGCGGAGAGTGAGGAACACTGCCAGCAGCTCTAGGCGATTGATATGCCAATGCAGCTGGGAAGCCTTCCACAGGCCTGCGGCTGCATGCCCGCAACACACGGCCCCCCAGCCTGTGCTGGAAGCATCTGTTGAGACAACAACATGACTGCTGTGACTCCGGCCTGTAGGAACGAGGGGTTGTTCGAGGGGGTGAGGGCGCGGCGACACAGCGCAGTAAAAGAGACCCGGTGTGTGCTCACGTGCCATGCGCATCTAGGGACTCGATCGTGAAGCCAGTGCTGAAGTGGTCTCATATGGAGTAACCCGAGCGGCGTGACTGCGGCTGCGGATGCCATATGCCCCAGGAGCCTCTGAAAGGATTTCAGTGGGACCACTTTTTTCCTGTCGAACTCTCTCAGACAGTTCAGCATTAGCTGAGCATGCTCTCCGGAGAGGCGTGCTGTCATGGTGAACAAGTCCAGCTCCAACCCGAGAAAAGAGATCCTCTGCACGGGGGCGAGTTTGCTCTTTTCTCAGTTGACCTGGAACCCCAATAGGTGGAGTTGCTGGAACACCTTGTCTCTGTGCATAATCAGTTGCTCCCGAGAGAGGGCTAAAATCAGCCAGTCACTGAGATAATTGAGTATGCGGATGCCCGCGAGCCAAAGGGGCGCTAGGGCACCCTTTGCGAGCTTGGTGAAGACCTACGGAGACAGAGAGAACCCGAAGGGGAGGACTTGTACTGCCAAGCTCGATCTTAATGCAGACCGCAGAAACTGACGGTGGCGTGGAGTATGGAGACATGAAGTACGCATCCTTCAGGTCTATTGCTGCAGACCAATCCCGAGGATGAACGCACCAGAAGATGCGCCTCTGGATAAGCATTTTGAACAGCAGCTTGTGCAGACAGCGATTCAAAACGTGCAGATCTAGAATTGGCTATAGCCCACTGCTCTTTTTGGTACGATGAAGTACAGGCTGTAAACCCGCTCTCCATCTCGGCTGGAGGGATCGGTTAGATTGCATCCTTCGCCAGGAGGACAGCAATCTTCTCTCGCAAGACAGGGGCGGGCACAGGGCTGACCCTGGTGAGAAACACAACCGTGAACTTGGGAGGCCGTTCGCGAATTGAATCGCGTAGCAGAGTCTGATCGTGCATATGAGCCACCGCGAAGGGCTGGCCCGCGCTAACCAGGCAGGCAGAGCTCTCGCTAATGACTGCATCGATACGATCGCTGACGTACCAGCAGTGGGGCAGCGCGGAGTAGGAGTGCTGATCCGGGGAGCGCTGGGGTCCCACGGAAGAGCTGGAGGCTAGAGATTCACTCACCTTACACCCAGACTCCGGAGGGGAGGGCTGGAGGTGTGAGAGAAAGGAGACCATCCTCCGAGACCTCGTGAGCCACTAGCGAAATGCACCAATCCTGCGAGCTGAAAGGCTTTTCATCGCATCCCAGACTGGAAGTATTCAGGCTATCACATCCAGGGAAGGGAAAAAATGCTCTCTCTGAGGAGCCCGGCCCCCCACCCGGGAGAGAGCAGGTTCCCTCTTCTCCAGATGGCCCGTCTCAGGAGCGCTTCGCAGTCCGTTAACCGGACTTAACGGCACCCTGGTACGGTGAGCGCTGGTTGCCTGTGAGGTGCTTGGCGCTGCCGCTGGCCAGAGGCGCAGGCGGGGGCGGAGCAGCACTCGTAGACGGGCGCTCTCAGCAACAAGCAGTGGATGTGGATGGTTCGGCGGGGGGGAGCGGTCTTACATCCCCGCCCATGGATGGTCCATTGTATTCGACTGCACCGCCATGAATTCCTGGGTGAATCCACCAACGGTGTCGCCGAACAGGCCAGACTGGTTTATGGGGGAGTCAAGAAAGTTAACTTTGTCGACTCCGCACATATTTCTGCCAGGTTTAGCCCGAGGTGTCGCTCTTGGACCACTAACGTGGCCATCGTCCTTCCCGGGGCACACGCAGCGGACTTGAGGTCCATGGAGCTCAGTCGGGTGCGGTGCGGGGCTTGTAACAAGCCTGGGTCGGAACCACCCTTGTGCAGCTGGGCCAGCGCGCGTGCATGAACCCTGGCGTGCAGGGTGGAAGCAGCGTGGTCCACGGCTGTGTGGGCTCTGGCTTGGGAGGCAGAGGACCAACACGCCTTGGACGGGAGTTGAGGCTGATTCCAGCAGAAGGAGGCACCACGTGGGCCCGTGATGGCACTCTCAATCTGGAGAATTTACTCATACTCCCTGGCTGCTCCACCATCAAGGGTGGTGAGGCAGAGGCGCACGTAGATCAGGCAGAGAAAGGTGCCCTCAAGACTG
>CAIGQZ010002757.1:0-10327 GCA_903798205.1 Danio tinwini
AAATATGTGCCATTGTATTGTATTAGTAAAAGTTATTAGCAATCATATTACATAATAAAAAATCTGTTTCTTGTCTGTTTAAATATTAAAAATAAATAATAAAAATAAATAAACATTTATAAAATAGAATATAACACATATAATAATATCACAGAGAATAATATAACAGACAAATATAAAGAAATATTATGAATATTATGAAACAGCACAAAACAAATAAATAACAAAAATGAATTATATTAAAAATGTATCAAATAAAGTAAATAAATAACAATATCACAGAAAATAATATAACAAGAATATACATAAATATTATGAAAATATTATATTAATATATATTAATATTAAACTAATGAATAATAAAAATGAATTATATTTGAAAATATATATAAAATAATGTAAAAAATAAATAATATCACAGAAAATAATATAACAAAAATATAAAAAATATTAGGAAAGTAATAAAAATATAAATATAAAGTAATATGAATGCAATTTAAAAATAAAAAGGAATTTAAATATGTGCATCTGTATTACCAAATGTTATTAACGATTATATTCAATTAAAAAAATATTTTTTTTGTCTGTTTAAATATTAAAAACAAATATTAAAATTAAATAAAATTAAACATTTGTAAAAAAATATATAACACATATAATAATATCACAGAGAATAATATAACAGAAGAATATGAAGAAATATTATGAAAACAATATGAATAAAATGCATTTTAAAAACAAAAAGAAATTTAAATATGTGCCTTTGTATAAGCAAAAGTTATTGACACTAATATTAAATAATATTAATAATTATATTTTAAATATATATGAATAAAATTAAAACATTTATGAAATAAAGTAAAAAAACTAAATAATATCACAGAACATAATATAACAAGAATATGAAAAATATTATGAAAGTAATTTAAATATGATTATAAAGTAATATGAATGCATTTTTAAAAACCAAATGGAATTTAAATATGTGCATTTGTATTACCAATATGTTATTACGATCATATTAAATAATAAAAAAGTGTTGTCTTTTTAAATAAATAAAAAATAAAAAAATTATGAATTTAATATATTTCTAAAATAAAGTAAAACACATAAAATGATATCACAAAAAATAACAGAAGAATGTGAAGAATATTATGGAAACAATATGAATAAAATGTATTTTAAAAAGAATACGTATTTTAAGTGTGTGCATCTGTATAGCAGATGTTATTAATGATAATATAAAATATTTTAATTGATGTTTTAATAATAATAACTTATTATTTACTTTCCTAATGTGAACTTTTCTACACATCGAAATTCATCAAACCAATAAGTAATCGAATCACTGTTAAATATATGTTATTTAACACATGGGTGGTACCCTTTTCGTAAAATGACCCCTATCGCTGCATCTTCCGAAATTCCTCCATGACGTCAGGCGTGACGACACGATTTCGATGTTCGGGAAAACCAATCAGAGCTTGGTAAAACCCGGAACTTCTGAGGGTGCAAGAAAGAGCGCCTGTATTCGATTTGAAAAGAAAGAAAACATCAGGTATGAAGGGCTTTTATGCTTAGCAAATCTATTATTGTTTTGAAAGCATTACATTTATACTTAAAAAGATAGTTTTAATAAAACGTCTGTTGGTTTAGAGAGCGGTTTTAACTTTTTTAAAACCACTTGACAACGGAAATGTTCTTCTACAAATCTGCCATGCGAAGCAATCCTAATATATTTTTTTTAAGTTGCTAATTTGATTATTAATTTTATTCCTAATAATATACCAGCGTTTAATCTTTAAATGAAGAGCTGGACTCGTATGTTTGTATTCATATGCAAAATATTTAGAAATATTTTATCTTAAAAATAGCAAACGTTTAGTTTTGAAAAGCACATTAAATAAACACGATACTAATAATTTAATTACGTTAAAGTTGGTTTTATATTCACGCATTCGGAATTTGTCCTTGAGAATTTAATGTAAGAAAAGCATTCTTAGTTAATACTAAAATAGTGAAATTATATTAGCCGCCATTGACTAGCAAAGTACAACATTATTCAGTCAAATAAGTAGTGCTAATGTTGTCATACTTGGATGTGATTTTAGATCGAATATCCAAAGTACCATGGTAAACAACATATAGGAGCATGTCACAAGTTCTCATGAACAAACGTGCGACTATAAAACCAACTTTACCTCAATAAGAATTTGCTATTTATATTGTCAGCATTGTTTATCAACTATAAGCTATAATACTGCAGACTGGTGGTTGATACTTTTAATAATAATTTGAGCTGAATATAAAGTTAATAATACCAGACTACAAATGCACTTTTGTGACTGCAAAATACTATAAAAAATATGACTTGCTAGTTATGCTTATTTAGATTCATTCTATTATATTTTTTATCAATACATTTTCGCTGGGGTCAAAACAAATCCAAATAGTTTTACAACATTTATGATGGAAAACCTCAACATAGGCCTGCAAAGAAATGAGGAAGAATCTTAAGAAGTCACACAAGAGTCATGGAAATCTCTATGGGGAGTCTGAATGTTTATACTTTTTGAAATGTTTAATGAACTAGTTGTTGTTTGTGGAGTAAAACTTGCTGCAAGCCGGCATCGTGACATTCGCTTGCTTGATGAGTATCTTTTTTTTTATTACATGATTATGCTTAATTATATTATCAGTTTAGAAGTTTGTTGCCTGATTTATCAGAAGTCTGATAGTTCTTCTTTTATGTGACTTTAATCAGTAAAATTAAATAGGTTTGCAACCATTCAAGATAAAAAAAAACAACAACAAACAAACTCAAATTTTTGGCATATCCACTCTTTTTTTATTTGTTTGTTTTAGTTTAAACTCCTCTTTTCTTAGAGCTGTTCTGCTCTGATTTGTCAGGTTGTTTTTTGTCTTGATTGGTCCTTAGGGTCCTTAGGGTGCGTGTCAAACCATTTCTTAATTTCAATTACAGAGGCTTCCTGAACACTTGTAAACATTATTATATGAACAGTAATGATGACATTGGTTTTACCATATAAATTTGAATCCTCATCCTTTAGAATCCAATATGATTTTGTAGTACAGAAAATTGCTGCTTTCCTACAAACTGTGCAATTTGTTGTAAAATATAATATAGTAATTTAGGCTGGAACTGATGTTTTGTCACACACTTAAAAAAAAAAAAAATCTTGTTCACGGCATCATAATGTCCCTGTAAAAGTTTTAGGTTTTTTTCTATTTAAAAGTTATGGTCAAGAGTCTCACAAGCTAGAGTGGTAACTAGGGCTGCACGATTCTGGCTAAAATGGGAATCACGATTTCTTTTGATTACAACGAAGATCACGATTTTCTCATGATTCTGTAGATGTAAAATAAAGGTTAATATATGAGTAGGCTATTATTATTGTTATTTCTCAAACATGGTTAAACAACAACAATAATATTAGGCCTATGTATAGGCCTACTGTTGGTTAACATGCTAAATTTGACTTTAAATACATTGACTTTAAATACGTCCTGGTTGTTAATTCACAGTACAGTGATGACCTCAAAAAACAATTATTCGTAATTCTAAAGTTGAATTATTATGTTTGAGCTTTTTTATATGAATTTTATGCTTGTCGTTTGTCATTGAGAACATTATTAGACCATTTTTTACTGGTAAAATGAAACATTTGTCATTATCAGATTCCCACTTGCATTATATTCAACAATATGTAGGCTTGAGTAGTTATACTAACCCAGTAAACATTTATTTCCATGCACAACACTGTGTTAGCTTTGAAAGAAAAAAAAACACATTAAATGCTTGTCGTAATCATAACTCTAAAATGCAATATCATTTAAATGAATTGCGTGCTTTTGGTTTTTACTTTTACTGCCGAGTAGGGCTGTGCAATATTATCGATACATCTAACTATTGTGATAATTTCTTTTACGATAGTGTATCGATAGTCCAACCTCAAGTATCGATTCAAGTTGTGCCAAATGACCTCCTCCTCCACTCCTGTAGATGTCGCTAACTCGCGATCAACAAAACGGCAAGTAGTACGGTATCAGAAGTAAGCAGGAGTGAGCATGGCATAAAGTATAAAGGTGCCTCCAGCTTTTAGAGCTGACGTGTGGCTGCACTTTGGTTTTAACGCTATTAGGGTTGGGTCGATAGACGATGCCATCGCCGATGGCCTATAGACATCATGATGCTGAGGCGCTCTTGAAAAACACACACTCAGGCCCCGTTTACACTGATACAGCTTAGTTTTTAAATGGCATTTTAGAACAAAAATGATCCACATCCACACTGGCGTTTCACCAAGCATTTCTGAACAGCCCTCCATCTGCTGAAAACGCACATCACGTGACCACACACACACACAAAGACCAAACACCAAGCACACACACACACACTGTCATACGCTCGTCTGAACTCCAGAGAACAGTGTACGGACTGTATATTTTATACAGTCATTGGTACGGACAGTTTATCAAGGATGTACCGCTGGATCGCATCTCACTATAAGTTAGTTGTTAAACGTGATGTTTAATTAATCTTGTCTCTATCTAACGACTCTTCTGTCTTTTGATTCTCTCAGGTAACGTGTCACAGCGTCAGTACAATGCTTCAGTCTTTCGCTTTCATGCTTGTACTAAGTAATTTTAGTGAAAACCTCAGATACTGTTGGTTAGTTCCTGTTGGTTGTGCAGCTTTTTTACTTAACAAGTGTGTGGACGCCATAACTGCACAGTTCACTCTGCCTAGTCATGCCAGAGTCCCGTGGAAAAAAGTGATTGACAGGTGGTAATTTGTGTGTAACTTATCTTTATTTATTTATTTATTTATTTATGATTTGGTTATGAGTAAAACAAAGGCCATGCGGGTCAGGTAGTTGAATATTTATTGTATCGCGACCCATGTATCGCGATATGTATTGCATCGTGAGGCCCTTGCCAATACACAGTCCTACTGCAGAGTGCGCTCATGTCATGGCTGCCGTCCCTCTGAGGAAACAAACACACACATCACATTTCCCGCACAGCTCCCAAACCATCATTCTGTGCTACAAACTGAATGTTATTTACAACCTTATTACCTGTTATTCACAACCTATGCAGGTTCTGTTCACTAAAGCAGACATCATTGGTGGACATGCATGCATCTTCTCGGTTGTAAACAAGCAGTGCGGAAGCTCACGTGTGATTTTGCGACCGCAAATACATCATTACATAAAGACAGAAATTACATTTTTGAGTAAATTATACCTTAGAAATACCATATGTAACACTTTAAACACTATTTGGAGGTGTCCAGGTTGCTGAACAACTTATATAAAACAATGAGAAGACTTTTGCGACTGCCTTTTTGCTTCTCACCTGATTGTCAAAATATAATTGGCTGAATCGTAGAAAAGCCAAATTAAGTCTGTGTGTAGGGTCGAATCGAGATCGTGATCTTTTTTTGATTTATCGTGCAGCCCTAGTGGTAACTATGGTTGTCTTGGGTATGAACAAATGTTATATTTATTTTATGAAAGCTCAGCAAACAAGAAGTTAAAGTTAGTAGATTATATTTTAGTCATAATAAAACATAATATCAGGTTTGCTTTGTCAATGAAATAGTTCTTCAGCATCAATATGTTGTTGTTATTCTTGAATGGATCTGTTTTTGAACAAACAATGGTCCATTCATAAAGACATTGTTGTGTCAAACCCCTCAAAATGTTGATATCTTTGGTTTTGTCAGTATCTCATCACTTTTATATTTAAATTTAAAGTGTGTTTGTAAAGAAAACAAACCGCAGTTTGTCTGCACAACACATGCTTGTACATGTGAGCACATAACCTTATTGTAAAGAACAGAAAGCAGCCTTTTTTAATATAAGCGCTGAGTTATGCAAACAAACCCTGCCGGTTGCTCCATATTTAGTCTTTTTAACTAGATACTCCTGACCCCAGTCCTTCTTAGCTGGCTTTTAATTGGCTTCACTGGGCCTAAAATGCTGCAATATTTCTCCAAATTGACTGCCTATTTGAGTGTGGGGAGTGATGCAATTTACAGTAGGTTGCTGGTAAAAATGGACTGGGGCTTCTAACGCACAGGCTGCACGGGGTACGACGCGTAACTTCAGGGAATGCATTTCACGTGTTTATGGCGGCTTTGTACTAGGGCTGCACAATATGTCGTTTCAGCATCAACATTGCAATGTGCATATTTGCTATAGTCACATATTTAAATGTGCAATGTCGAGTTGGGATTATAGATGAGCAGATGTCAAAAGTTTACAAAATGGGATTTGTGGAGCCATTAAACCATAATGGAGTGAAATTTTAGCATTTGCATGTGTTTCTAGGCCTGTGACTTTGAGCATTTTAAGCGAGTTTGGAGTGAGTTTGGCACTATAAATTAAAATGTTTTTAGATTTAACAAAGAGATTGTTTAATTATTAATTCGACAAATGCAGTACAGTATTATTTTACGTTTGTTTATAAAATGTCCCTATAAAGTCATCCCAATCAATCAAAAATTGTAAATTATTTCCAAATAGAGCTTTTCAAGTCATGCAGAGACATTGTAGGTATATTGCAAAGTTTTGCACAGTACTGACTTTATTTATTTAGTTGTACGAAGAAAGTATTGTATCTTGTATCTATACAAACAGAAAAAAACTGGGAATTTGTATTTCTACCTGTGATCCCATGCTGCCCCTATAATATTCAGGTTTGGACTCTGTGGAGGCCATTTCATGACTGTTTCATCTGCTGTTTTGATCTTTTTATCTTTGAAGCTACCTGCTGTCCTCTTGCACACAAAACAGACAACAAACTACCTAACTTGGATCATAAATAAACAAAAGAAAATACACATTTACACAAACTAATAATAATACATGAATACGTGGGAAACGTGCACCAAAACAAATAAACGTATTAAATAAACATTTAAAACCATTGAATTAATACTATTTATGTGTAAACTCTGTTCTCATGCCTGTTGTTACCTTTCAGTAGCTTTCTTTTCCTGAAGGAATGTGGATTAAAACATGTCTGTACTTTTCAGCATTCACAATACTATCTATTATTCCTACCAATCTATTTGCATAATTTTAAACAATTAGATTGAATAATCCAACTTTAATCTATAATTTCTATTTGTATTCTAATAAAGTGACTGAAAATATGTGTCTATATATATATATATATATATATATATATATCATTATACGATCACTAAAACAGTATGCATAGCGGCTCGTGTGCCTCCTCAGTCTTTCCGGGTTGATTGTCTTGCCTTGTTTACAGTGTGTTATGGAAGGGCTGATGCCGGCGTCCCTCGGGAGGGAACAAGGGTTAATTGCTGTTAAAGTGTTGGTCTCGTTCCTCTTTCTGGCCCTGACGCTCCATTAGAGCTGACACTAATGAGGCAGTGCACAGAGGACACCCTGGAGTCCAGGGACGGCACTGGTGGCTGGGGGGGAACAAGATGCGATCCCGAGACTTTAGAGAGACAGAAAGCACATACTAAGTCATAGATCAAGAGTGTGTGTTGTTGGGAGTGTGTGTAGGCTCGGCTTTTCTTAATTGGTGGCTTACCCTCTGCATATGTTGTTTGTTTGTCATTAGGAATTCAGTAGGGACTGAGTCACTGCTCGTCCTTCATACTCAGCCAATGGCATTTGCTTGGTTATTTTAATGTATTGATTGTAATTTGCAAATGTCAAAATATGGATTTTGTGTGTGTGTGTGTGTGTGTGTGTGGCGTAGTAGTGAAAGCTGTGAAGTGAAATATGCTAAATAATACATTTTATTTTAGGGCTTCTGGAGATATAAGGATTTAAAGATTTGTTTTATTATTTAAAATTTATTTATATTAATTTCTAATAAAATTTGACAAGGAATTGATCACAAATAAATGAATGAAAGACATTCGGTTGAAGTCATCTGTCATCTAGTCGACTATCCAACAAAATTTAATAAAAAATTTAATTTATAATTGTGCAATTATTCGCATCCAAAATAAAAGTTTGTTTTGACAGGATATTTTTATTTATTATATATATTTTTATTATATGTGTGTATTTATTATTCTTTATTTATTTTTTTATTTTTTTATTATCTATACACACATATACATAAAACAACTTCTTTTTGCATAGATATTTAAATGTGTATATATAATTTGTGTCTTATACATATGTATTTTAGATCTATATATAAATAAATGTTTTCGCACATATAAGCAAGCATTTACCTATACATAATGAATATACACAGTACACACATACAGTATATCTCACATATAGCTGAATATAAGCTTTTATTTTGGATGCAATTAATCTTTGCCCACCACTAATATCTTATTATGAATATCTAATTATCATAAAATAAAAAATGTAAAAAATAGAAGAGTATAAGAAACAACATTTAATAAACTTTAATAAATTATTTTAAAAACTTCAAAATAAAGTAGTATTAAAGTATTATTTTATGTTCAAAGTTATTCAAACTCAATCAAAGAGTTATTTATGTCATTTGCAGTTTATTAAATGGCTGTATTGATCAAGCAGTCATTTGTATGGGTTTTTGTTTTGTAGGTAGTAATACACTGATCTGGAGTCATGAGTTTCTCTCCAAATCCACTGAGCCCGATGAGTGGCCGCAGTATTCAGGAGCAGAGAGAGCGATGGGAGAGAAAGAAGAGTCGCACGGCCAGAGAGATGATCCAGAGTGAGCAGAGATACTGTCAGCAGCTGGAACTGGTGGTCACGGTTCGTCTCTCTCCACACACATATTGGCCACATACAACAGGTCTTGTCAAAAGTATATGGATAGATACAAATACTGTGATTTCTAGGGCCCTAGTATTAAATCCCTAATATTTTTGTTGATTTTTATTTTTTTTTCTTCTTGAATTCAATTAGAAAAATTGACAATTGTTTTTGTCCCTTTTTTTAATTAGTAATTTTGCATTTAGATTTATGTTATATCCACGAAAGTCAATAAATATATATTTTTCTATTATATATATTTATTCACTTTTTTATGTACAATTATTCACTTATTTATTTGTATTTATTTATTAATATATTATTATGTTATTATTATGTTATTAATTTATTTTATATTATGGATACTAATATATTTATACTAATATTTTTGTTATCAAAAAGCATGTCCACTTAAGGGAAAAAAAGCTAAGGTAATAAAGTTTCTGTCTTTTTTCAGCATTTACAATGAAACCAACAAGTATGTGCATTTTGCTTCTTTGTTTATTATTTTTAAGCTGGGCCAGTCAAAAGTTTTGGGAGGGCAAGTGCATATCTGAACATTCAGCCATGTTTGAGGATTTAACTTGGGAATAAAAACATTTTAGACATGTAAAAATATTGTAAACGTGACTAATGACATGACAAACTTTCCTCTGTGGCATCAAACATGGAATATCAATATTTTTTAAGTTATTGTATCATAGTTACAAATGCCAGTATGATGACAACACAAGTCTACACTGCATTCATTATTTCATTCATTCATTCATCCATCCATCCTGGAGAGCAGAAACACAGTCATGTTGATCATTAGAGTTTCCTAATTAATACAAATCTGGATTTCTAATTATCTTGAAGAGCCGTTTTAGTGGTACAAGGTTTTCTGGTTATTAAGTGGTCCTTGACACCATCACATGGTTTTTCTTTTGAAATTCAAGCTTTTTTAACCTGTTCAAGGCTTTTATTTTGTGGCTAATTAGTTTTACCTTTAAGACCTCAATGTTTTCAAGCTGTGCATATTATTTAGTTTATTGTGGGTAACCATAAATTTGCACTCATGTTACTTCTGTACAGGTCTTGTAGTTAATCATAAGCGGTGGTTGCATTTGAAAGCACAATAAAAACTAACTAGAATTGTTTCCTTATGGCATATTTTTTTATAAATATTGCGCATCAAAATATTAATGAAATAATATTACTGCAATTATATTGAAACTAAAATAATGTAATTATCAATTATTTAAAATGTTACATTTTATTTTTATATTATAATAAACAATAAAAAAATAATTTTATTTGATTGTATTCATATAAGTATGAGTTATGTTAAATGTGTCATTGTTAGTGAAAGATAAATCTTAAATCAGAAATAATTCCGTAATCTGAAAAAAAAAAATATATATATATATATATTTTGTATAAATTATTATAAATTTTAGCTATATATACAAAAAAAATATTTTTCAGAATACGGAATATTAAATATTAAATTATTATATTTATTCAATTATTGCAGCCTTTTATCTTTCACTAACAATGACACATTTATATAT
>CAIGQZ010002971.1:0-12288 GCA_903798205.1 Danio tinwini
TACACAGTGCACTCACATGTCATGTCAAAAGAAACCTTGATTTTGTATTCCATTAATTGTGATAAATTTTTGCCCAGCACTAAATAAAACACAAGCACAAACACAAATAGTAAGATTTCTGTACTTAAACTTTTTGCACCATACTGTATATTGTCAGTTGGTTGGAAAAATATGCTTAAATATCATGAAAATAATGAGCATATAAAGTATCTATTTTGTCTACCATTCATGTTCCAGGTGAAGGCATCTCTGAGCTTCTGTCCATCAATCTCCATGTCCAGGCGGATCGGCACCAGGACCTCAGCCTGGGAAGCATTTTCGTGGATGACTGCAGGGTCGTGGTCATCGAAACTATGTGTTGAAGGAAAGCAGAGATCATAAACACAGCCTATCATTAATTAGTGCCATGTGCACGACATGTGCTGTTTTACTCCACACCAGGGCTTTGATTCTAAACAACATCCCACATTTTCCTTCATGTCCTGGTCTTTTTTTGACACAAGTGCTTGAATTTTTTAACAACCTACATGTGTGATTATGCGATGGCTTTTAAAATGCTTGTCTTGTAAGTACCGACAGAAAAATGACGTGGTTTTGGACACACTGGAGCATTGCTTGAAACCAACAGCTGGTTGGCGGCATTCCAGTCTGAACAGTCTCATTTAAACCCAATCGTTGACATTAACCACAGTCTTTATGTTGACAATATTGCAAGGATGATTACGTTCAGCTAAATACCCCAAGATGATTTCCTCTTGGCACAAGATAATGTGGGGCCAATTGAAACCAATAACCACAAAAGCATAGGGCAATTTTTTTTGTTGCTTGTCCTTAAAATGGGGAGCATTTGGACATCTTCTTGAGTGGGAGATGAGGAAGAAAGAACGTCAGTATGAGCAAAGAAAAATAGACTTATCAAGAGTTTGCTTTTCACAGCACGATCAGTGATAAACAACACAACCTGAAAAAATCTCTTAGCAATAACAAGCCAGTGTTGTGGAGTATGGCCTCATCTGCTGACCCAAAACAACTCAGTCATGGGATAAATGCAAGGGGAAATGTGGTTTGGTTCCTTCATAAACATCCTCTGGTTTGATATTGTCCTGATAACAACATCTGTTACAATCAACAGTTGCTTAAATAATTGCTCAGACTATAGTAATTATATTTAGATTGATTAACATGCTGATGTCTGTTGACAGATCTAACCTAAGGAGTCTTTAAAGAACCATGATGACTTCATTTTTTTCCATCACAAAAACACCAAGAGAGGGTCAAAAAGCATCATCAATAATCTCACCATAATGGAAAGGTCCTCTTCTTGTCACGTCCCATTCGGTTTCTGTTGATAGTGGTGGAACAAGGCACAGCATCTAGATGGTGAGAGCTGTTGGGCAGGGTGGGCACCCATTGACTGTTCCTCTTCGCCTTCTGCTCCCTAATTACACCAACATAAATCCCAACAAAAGATAATTTTTTAAGCAACAAATGGATAAATAAGCTTTATTACATACTGCCTGGACGTGTTCAAATGCACATAAATAAAACAACCACAGTACATAATGAGACAATACTAATTATATTCCTCACACATTTTAGGTAACATTAGTTTGATGACTAGTCCTCGATATAAATTGGTTGCTCATGTAAATTACCAGCATACTGGAAGATGTAAGTACTTTTATACCACAAATAATGCATTATTCTGCATGATCATATTTTAGATCTTTTATTCCCAAGGCCATTGGGAAACCACTGGCACTAACCTGCACCCTCAGATTACCAATATATTAAAACAGATTTTAAAAACAAAGTGCTATTTAGAAACACAATTTTCAAGGTTATTGTCTTCCTAGGGTCAACAATAAGCTAAAATAACAATATTTTAGTAAAAGACAGTGTTAGGCAAGGTTGAATTTTGAAATTGTGAATTTGCAAAGGAGGTTTCACTCACTCATCGAAAAAAAATTGCAGCTCTACTGATGTGAAGGTGTGATTAAATATATTTTCTAATTTAGAAATGTTTCAATGGTTGTTTGCAGTTAAGGTTGTTATTCCAACTGCTTTTGGTGTTGTTGTTGATGTTGTGGCAACACGCCAGCATTAGCAGTAAAACCTATTTTAGGCCTGTAATTATGAGATTTCTAATATGTAGTTTTGGGCATTTTCTTGTGTAAATTAAGACTGTTTAGAGCTCTGTCATCTTTATATTACACACTAGATACAATTTATGTTGTTGAAGTTAATGTTTGTTTTATTTTGTGTTAAAAGTTAAGGAAGGTACCATATTTTAAAACGGGAGCTCTCTATGCATTCACACGGTAGCCCGCTCCCAGTATATCAGATTCCCCTTGTCAGCCGAGGGCAGGCGCCAGCTCTGCTTATTGCTACCACATAATAAAACTTAACAACTACCTTACTAACATTTAATTAGAAGCAAAAGCGAAGTTCATTGAAGTAAACGTCATTGCTAATAGTTAACAGCAAAAACTGATCCATAAAGTGTTACTGTATATTGTATTAATTATATTTATTTTAATGTTCTGTTTTGTATTTAGACGTGTAATGTAAATCATACAACAGTGAACCAGCAGTCATCTAACCTGAGATAAGCCGGAGGCTCTGTGCTGATGGACACGGCTTTGTATTTCTCATCATTCCCCTCGAAGATCTCCTCACATTCAGACGCCTTCAGCAGGGTGACACTGGTGGCTAAAGTTGTGTAACCATGATCTAACACAAAAATAACACTGCGCAAACTACTGTGCAGAAGCAGGACTAGGAGATTATGAGGTAGGTGTTGCTTATAGCTGCTTTCTGGATCTAAATATTGAAAAGGAAACTCTTACCGTGTGATGACGCTACAATCTTCTTTCTCTCCTCAACAGATGCAAGGCGTCTCCATAAAGAAGGGTATCTCTTATATAAGGAGCCTCTGAACATACGCAGGTAGTTGCCAACCTATACAGCGAGAGTATGCAAAAAACACTTTTATTTATATAAAATCACCTATATTTTTGATGGCCTGAAGGTGAAACGTAAATTTTCAGGTGAAATATATATTTTAGGGCTGCGCAATATTGGAAAAATCTAACATTGCAATATTTTTATTCTGTGATATATATTGCAATTATGAATACAATTTCACTAGATGACTTGAGTAACTATTTGGAAAAAAATTATAATTTAAGATTGATTGGGATGATTCTGTGGGGGAGAGCATCTGCATAAAATATCATAAACAATCTGCAGGCATAGATAAACTCAATAAAGAAAATGATACAAATTAAATAAATAGCGTTTTATTGTTTTCCGATGATCCGTCTAAATGTATTTAGCATACAGTAATTGAATATTAAAATGTAAAATAATATAGCATAGTCTTTGTCGTGTAAGCAATTCAATAAAGTTAATCATTAATAATTTTTCAAAATTACAAATCGTACAACTTCACATGTCTTTATGCTTTTAAAATCCTCATACAGTCACAGGCCTCACAAAACACTAATAATAAATTATAATCCTGACTCAACATTGCATATACTCGTGACGTGATTATTGTGAATGATCACATTGCGATATCGATGCTAAAACGATAATATTGTGCAGCCCTAATATATTTAATACAAAATACTACATGCTGAAACAGTTTTATTTTTTACTTCCTGTTAATCAATTAGTGAGCAGAAAACACCAAAAGTATGCATTGAAGTGTTTTATATGCAAAAGTGATGTAATATTATTTTATATTTAATTGATTTATGACATGTTACCTATTCATATTCTTACCTATCTTTCCAAATATTGCTATGAAACAGAAAACTTTTAACCTTATAAAATCTCAACAATAACAACTAAAATTATTCTGATTAATAAATTGGCCAAGTATGCAGATACCAAGATATGTGGGTTATATAAAATGCATGCGTTATGTAGAATACAATATAATGCTTAAGTTGGAATCATTTTAAAACAATTTACTCATGTGTGTTGTTTGAACTATTATTGGTTTATTTTTTCCATGGAACACAAAATTAGATTTACTCTCAGTTATACTATTACTTATTAATTTTTTCGTATGAACAGATCTAGGGCTGGGCGATTAATTGAAATCGACATTCAGAATCTATAATCGATCTAATTTTTACAGGACGATTTTTTCAATTACTTTCCCTACGTCTCACATGAGTCTGCTCTGTTAAAGGCTGTGGCTGATTTCTACTTCTGCGGGCACTTTGCAGCCACATATGATGTCTGGTCAAGTAGGATGATGGACTCACTTGTTGAGCCTTACTTTGCACTACACTGACAATGATAGTGACTATAAGGGCAAAAAATTAAATAATCATTCATTAATCGTAACCAAGTTAAAATGTTCAATAAATTGAGATTTTGATTTTTTGCCAAATCACGCAGCCCTAAACAGATCATATAAAAATTTAGGTAAACATGGTTTTATATTGGCACATTCGTTTAGTGACAACTTGTGACACACTCCCTATATTGTTTACCATTAAGGTAAAGTTAGTTTTATATTCACACAGTCAAACTTTCTCCTTAATAATATAATTTCAGGAAGTATTCTTTGCAAATTCTATATAGTGAATTATATTAGCAGCCAATGACTTTCAAAGTACAACATTGTTCACAGTTAAATAAATAGTGCTAATGTTGATTTAAAGTCATACTTCCATGTGATGCAGGCCGAATATTCAAAGTACTATGGTAAACAATATAGAGAGTATGTCACAAGTTGTCACAAAACGAATGTGCGAACATAAAACGATCTTTATCTTAATTTGTTTATCATAGTACTTTGAATGTTCGGCCTGAAATCACATGGAAGTATGACTTCAAAACAACATTAGCACTATTTAATTGACAGAGAACTATGTTGTACTTTTGATAGTCATTGGCTGCTAATATGAATTCAATATTTAGAATTTGCATAAAACACTTTTCTGAAATTATATTATTAAGGAGAAAGTCTGACTGTGAATATAAAATTTACTTTACCTCAATGAAACAAAAGTAACGTATACTGAGAGGGTGTCAGTCCTTAACATTGTTGTAAACATCTCCTTGTGGGTTCAACCAAAAATAGAAAATCATAAAAGTTTGGAACTAGAGTAGTCCGAATACATAATGTGAAAACAATTTGGTGTAAACCATCACTTTAATATGTTTATGGTGTAGCTAATTGTATATACAACAATAACAGCCTTCTCTATTAACTTGTTTGCCCGAAAGCCGCAGTTACAATCTGCGTTTTACAAATGAAACTAACTTTACTTTATACAGCAAAGTGGATAACTGCAAGCTCGTTTAATCTTTCATTCGATAGATCGATAACGTTATGCAGATATGAGCATCTTCAACAACCAAGAGCCAACAAAGAGAAGTCGAAGATGATGTTTTAGTGTTAATACGGCGACTACGTTGATGCATATCAAATGTAAACATTTGTGTAGTACTCAGTGCGACTGAAGACATACCTCTGAGCCTATCATGTAAAAATCTCCATCTTCCTCGAGTTGAAATTTTATTGGTTTTTGTCCAAATGTTTTACTCAACGCCATCTTTGCGAAGACAACACAATGAGAGACAACGCGCATGCGTACAAACGAAGCGACGCGCTGGGACGAACTCATGCGCTGGGACGCCCCGCTGCGGTCCATGCCTACTGTTGGAGCATGGGTATGTTACGAAGAGTTCACAGTTTTGTTTGAAAAGCTAACAATCAATTAAATCATATGTACAATTAAAATCAAGCAATAAGTAGTGCCCAATTAGCTCACAATAAACAATAAGATCTAATTTATAATCTTTTTAAAAGGATTTGATTTGATAGGGGTAGGGCTTTTTGGACCCCAAACTCGTGTGAGGGACCCCATAAAATGCTATTTATATAGGCCTATAAGAAAATATACAAGGTAAGAAAATATATTTTCTTATAGGCTATAAATGTAATAATTTATACTGTGAAATATTTACTTTTTCAAATATTACTAAATATTTAATCTGCAGAAGATTTGTCACATTACATTTTTCTGCTTATTATAGTATGTATTTAGTAATTTGAGATGTATTATTCATTTGTAATTTGTTATTTGTTTGCTTTAGCCTACATTTTGAATATTTAATTTATTTATATACAAATAAATTAAATATTAAATAAATTTAAATAAATTAAATAAATTATATATTGTTCAGTTGTGGATAAATTATTTATTTGAACCATTAACAAATATTTTAATTATCATAATGATAACTGTATTATGGGGTGACACAGTGCCTCAATTGTTAATAAAATGATTTATTAGAACAATTGAATAATTATTTTTAAATATCATAATGATAACTGTATTAATTAAATTAATTTTTGGGGTTTTTTTGCAATTATATGACTACTCTAGGTAAATTGGACATTTGGGGGAGGGTGAGGGGTGCGCTTGTAATTAAATGTACCAACATACATGTTTAACACCGACCTTTTATAATGATAATCAGAAGTGGCATCTCCATTAGAAAGGGAAAAAACTCAATTCTTATGGCACTTTACACGTACCTGCATGGTTCTGGTTGATAGAAGCTTAACCATTAACACGGGTCACAGTATGAACTCGCTTCATTAACACAAAAACATATTTTCATTTAACATGCTGCATTAAACTTCACATTATCCTTTGGCTTGGAACATTAATAATTGGTCATTACCAATATGATTCAGAGTTAAATATTCTTTCTGAAGTAGTTTAATCATGTCCTTTGCTGTCCTTTAGGGGGGAAAAACAGATATTCAGCTGAACAACAATATATGAGTGCATATGTTCAAACAGGGAATGGTAAAATCTTTGGCAAAACACTTTAAAAAGGTGATTTACCCTAAAAATGAATTGATCCTCATCGTTTAGTAACAGTTTTGCTGGTCCATGTATTCCACCTGTCCATATAGTGCAGATATTTGTAGATTCTCTGCAACTACAGGAGAGCTATTCAGAAATGAAAAATATATATTCCAGAAAGGCTCACCTTTACTTCACAGTTTGAAGCTTGTTTATACTTTAATATGGATTAAATAGTTGATCTTGTTAGTACATTTGAAGAATTTTTATTTGGAGTGCAATGGTGGAACTATAACATTATTTTTTGTTGTTTTTCATTTGGATCTAAAATTTAGCTAGTTACTAACTTTGTTTTTCTCTTGTTTTTCTCATGGTTTTCCAAAGGTACTTTTCCTCATTTCACTTTGTGTTTTATCGGATTAAAAAGAAATTGTGTGGATTAAAAGTAAAAATTTTTTTATTAATATTTAATTTTTACTTAAAAAAATTGCAAAAAACGTCCTTTTAATTTCAAATGCAGCTTTTTTTACTGCAAAATATACAGCTTGAATAATGTTACTAATGCCGTTATTTTTAATAATTAATAATGCTTGTTGGTTTAAAGGATATGAAAGTTAACCTTCAGTAGGTGGCGGCATTCATTCATTCAAATGATTCATTCAGAAGTCTGATTCATTCAAGAACAAGTCATGGCAGGATCTGAAATTGCATATAGGCTAGTATGTCAACTGTATGACAAAAGAAACATATTTATTCATTCATTCGATTTCTTTTCAGCGTAGTCCCGATATTAATTAGAGGTCACCACAGCGGAATGAATCACCAACTTATCCAGCATGTGTTTTATGCAGCGGATGCAACCTATCACTGGGAAACACCCATACACTCTCATTTACACACATACACTACGGACAATTTAGATAACCCAATTCACCTATAGCACATGTCTTTGGACTTGTGGAAGAAACCAGAGCACCTGGAGGAAACCCACATGAACACAGGGAGAACATGCTAACTCCCCACAGAAATGCCAACTGACTCAAACCAGCGACCTTCTTGCTGTGAGGCGACAGCGCTACCCACTGTGCCACTGTGTCGCCAAGCATATTTATATACAGATAAAAGTAATATATTGTAGATTTTTAACTCAAATTTCAGTCTCATGAAACATCAAAATTCAGTACGAAAAAATCTTACCTTAATATGAGATTGAGTTAAATTTATAACTTGACAATGATCTTGGTACACAAAGGACTGCATGTTGCTATAAAAGAGTGTTTCTATGCAAAGCAAAATATGTCCCAAGTGTTATGTGACCCCATTTCATAGTCAATCTGTTAAGCGTGTTAATAAAGAAAGTTATATTTTTACAAGAGCGGTTCCCTTTTAGATTGTTCCACATTAGAGACTCAAACATAGTGGAAGATAATAGAAAAGGCAGAGCCGAGCCTCAGAGGAGCAAGAAACCTCAATCTCATTATATGTTTCTTTACTCAGGCGTTTTTTGGAATTGCAAGCAATTTGCACTCATACTGGTCTGTAATCCTAATGAAATGATGGGATAATCCCACAGATCTAAAGCATTTTCTTTTACACTTCATTGCCTGTTTGAATAGAAGGTATCTTTATCCGAAGTGGCTTAGTTGTAGCTTATAAATGATACAGCTTTGTTTTTCTAATTTTAGGGGGGTAACACCTCCAAATGCAATGAGACTTATTGATAACCCTAATTAGCATGTCTTTTTGGGTTCTGGTTTAGATGATTAACTCTGCACCTGCTATGAACACTAGATGGCAATCTTGTATTAACGTTTCTCACCTTAACTCAAATTCACACTGTGCATTTCCATTTAGGTAAGACTGTGCTGTACATTACATTACGTTTCGCAACTCTGTCAGCTTTTTTAGTTATTGTTGAAACGAGTTTGCTGAGGAAGTGTCAATCTCAGTTTGAATGTTTTTATGTGTGGAAATAATTCAACATGACAGTTATGTGTCGAACGGCCGCCAAAGCCTTCAAGGCCAGCGGAAAACCGCGAAATAAAAGCAATGAAAGGCGGGCAAATTAAGCATTTAACTCAGGTGACCTTATTGTGCGATGTTGTGTGTTTTGTAGCATTTTTAAAAGCATCTTGCCTCAAAATGTAAGTGAACATTTATCTCAAGGAAACTTGTTATTATTTTTTCAATATGTCTGGTCCATAATCCAGCACTCACACAGGCCATTAACTTTACAGCGCATATACAGGACTTCAAATTCATTCAATGCTTCAGACATAAAAACCTGTCTTCCTGAAAGGAATTATTATGATGGACTCTTGGCATAATAATTTAGTGCACATATGGACATAGACGAGGCTCCATGCACACTGGCATGATTGTTTCTGACCCTACAGAAGGCTTTTATTCTTTATTAAAGAGATGTATTGGGAGCCACTGCTGGCAGCCACTTTGAGGTTAAAATCAATACCAGGGTCAGGATTCTTTCATAGTGGTGACTAAATGTTGTAAGACCACATCTGGAATTTAGAATTTAATAAACCTGGGGAAAACTAAACATAGATTAGAAAAAATAACAAAAACAAACAAATGTTATCAGATTCTGCTTTATTTGAAGGTAATTGAACTGATTGAAAATGTAATCTCATTTGAACAGAGGGTGAGATGTTCTTCCTTCCATTCAAATAATCCTAAATTCTGACCGAGATCATCAAAGTTTTGATCATCAACCAATTTGTGGAGTTTATGCAGCTGAAGTGTTGTTGCTATACCAGGTAATGTAACCTGTGTTACAATATGCTATGCTCCACAAATATCATCACTTTGTAATTTATTGTTTTTCCATGACTGAAAAAAAAGTAACAAAAAGAATCTTCTGTTATGCATAGTTCGTATGTAGCATTGTTTACAAAAAGATTTCTGCTGCTTGTTCAAGTTACTTATTTAAAATGAGCTGAAACACCACAATTTTTAATGTTTTTTTTGGGACAAATTAAGTGTTTTATGCTCAATCCACTTAAATTTGTTACATTAACTCAATCAGTTTATGTTGGGACAACATGAATGAATTGTGTGTAACCATGCATTTTTTACAGCGAAGGGTGTGATTTAGTCAGCACAATCATGCAATAATGTCAATAATAGCTTATACTTTGGAAATTATTGTACGTTTACTAAGCTCTAAAGTAACAGAGACTCTGTTTTTGAATAACAGGTCAAATGTGAAGTAGGCTAAAAATTAGTTTGTGTGTCAAAACAGATATGGTACACACTCAATTTTTATTTTTTGCTCGTTCAACCTACTTATTTAAAATGAGCTGAAACAACACAATTCTTAAGATTTAATTGGGATAACTTAATTTTTATGTTCAATCCACATAAACTTGTTAAAAGTGTTAAGTTAACCTAATTAATTTGTGTTGGGACAACATGAATGATTTGTGTGGAACTCTGCATTTTTTTTACAGTGTACAGTTGGTTACAGCCAGTGTCAAAATTCTTTTGACTGTTTTGGAATAGCTGTAGGCTTCAAATTTAGGATTATCTAAACACAACTAATACAAGGTAGTCTTACTTTGATATGGCTTCATTACAAAAGCATATCACACTGTTCTGCCTATAGTAATTTCTCACCCAAAGCTGCCAGCGTGATTTCAGGTAACAGGAGGCAGATCTGGGAGCCAGAGAAACAGAATTCATAGTTAAAAGTGATTCTACCACTGAAATCATTTTAGAGATATTATTTAAGGTTGAAAGCTTACATAATGCTGCTTTAATCAAACCAAACCTGTCAAGTGTGAACACACCATCATCTGCACTGTTTAAGTTCAATCCTAATTATACACACCTGAACCAGCTAATTGAGACATGCATGCTAGATATAGTTCAGGGCAAGGTTAGAGCTAAACTGTAAAAAAGGGGATTTGAGAACCTCAGCAATAATAACTCCTTTGACATCATATATATTTTGAAGCCTACTGTTTAATATGTGACACACTAATTAGTGGTCAATTCCATTAACTTAATCAACATTACCATTCCCCATGACTGTCATTCATTAATAAAAAACAGATTAGAGTTGCGTATATACAAAATTCAATTTTAATAATGACATATTGTGTTTTAATGTTTGGTTAGGAGTTATTAAAGCTAAAATTATGCATGCAATGCTTGTTGTTGCTGCTTTTGCTGAATTACCAATTGGGATTAGTGTGGTTTAGTTCAGTGGAGGTGCAAACCTCAAATTTTATAAACTGAAGAAAAATCAATAAAACCTCTGGCCCCTTCCCATGATATCATCTGTGAATATTTCCACTGTCTGATCTTACTGACAGTCTTAAGAAAACCGTGGAAAACCGCCAGAAGTCTTCGCTGCTCTTGCCTCTATCCCTTTTGTTTCTACTTCCATTTTTGTCAATGTTTTGGCTCACTACACCGTTCACTTCTCGGCTCCACTCTTTAGCATTTTAGACAGCTGCGAGCTGCTCTCCTTTTCACTGCTGATTCCCGGTAATCGATTTTCTGCACTATAGTTTGCAAGCTTCTATCCAGTGTAAGTGGATATCCAAGCGCATTTCAAACCTGTCATTTGAGTAGAATTTTCTGTTAAGAATTAAATGTAGTGTTTTTGTAAAACATCCTACCACTAATATTGAAATGTTTGGGTTTTGATTTGAACATCAAAACATTATAGCTACTCAGGAACCCATCCAGAAGATTATGTTTTTAATTACGACTGCCAGTGATTGATGCATTGTTGTCATGAGTGCAGCAGAGCATACAAAGCAAGAATGAGAGAGAAAGAGAGAATAGATGAGAGGTAGAGGCAGGCACTTTAATAAGTCATTTGGGATGGCTTGCGTTCAAGTGACTGTTTAGTCATAAAAAACGATTCCCTTTCTTATCCTGATGATGCCGCTATGGGCCCTTAAATCCCAATGTAATTCCACTGAAGATGTGGTGAACCTCTTAGTAATCAGAATAAGACAAAACTGCATGAGCTGATGTGCCTTAAGAGGACTGTTCCTTTAAATTTTTGATAGTAATGGAACATAATGTTAGTTCATAACGGGCTGAGCCTGGCTTATGTTTTTTTTCCTGCAGTGAAAAGGCATGAGGTTTGACTGTAAAAGTGTATGAATAATAAAAAAAACTGAGATATACAAAGTTTAAAGATATACTAACTTGTTCAATTAAATTCATCTTTATTTCTATAGCGCTTTTACAATATAGATGGTGTCAAAGCAGCTTAACATAGAAGTTCTAGTAAACTGAAACAGTGTCAGTCCAGTTTTCAGAATTCATTGTTTCAGAGTTCATTGTTAGTTTATGTTAACTAAGTTCAATTCAATTCATGTTCATTTCTATAGCGCTTTTACAATGTAGATTGTGTCAAGCAGGGGCGTTGCTAGACATAAAGCTCTACTGGGGCACGCCCCCCCCC
>CAIGQZ010003064.1:0-11159 GCA_903798205.1 Danio tinwini
TTGTGCTGCCCATTACATTACAAACCACAGGAGAGGGACAATTTAAAATAAAACAATATATTTTCTTTCTGATTGAATTGCTCCAGGGTCGTTTTATCAGTGTTTACACTCAGTGAACAGCGCTGAACAGATGAACAGGAAACCAATCACAGTCATATCTGTTGAAAATTTAGATTTCGTTCGGTACTACAGTCGATACTTTTAACAACCTGAACACAAACCTTTATAACACTGCTGAACACAAAGGAAGATATTTTGAAGAATGCTGGAAACCGGTAACCACTGACTTCCATAGTAGGAAAAACAAATACTATGAAAGCCAGTAATTAGCAATTTATCAAAAGATCTCCTGTTTTAGGTTCTATGATAATAAAATAAAGTCAAGAAACTCAACCACAAGTGAAGGTTGAGTATATGGTGATGCATTTTTTGGGTTTTAGGTGAACTATGTTTTTAATGTTATGCATAACAGCAAGATGATGTTTTTTAAGGACTTTAAAACGTGTGTCTGGGATGTAAACATAAACATCAGCAGGACCTTATAAATGACATTAGAAAACATCAGCAAACTTGCACCATTAAACACCTTCCTCTGGCTAAAGTGAAGCATGTTAGAGTGAGCCAGTCGCTGACATCAGTCTGGCTTTGGAAAATTAAACATGGGGAAAAACTGACATTATTTTTACATAGTGTAGCTTAAGATATCAGCAGGGTAATTAAACAGTTTCTTCAAATGAGAAATGTGCCTCGTTTTTGCTGTTTCAGTTATTCGGCATCTAAATAAAGTGTTGAGAGGAGGTCAAATTGACCTTTACTTTGTGAAAACCTTTTATTTCAACACAAGGAGGGAGCTTCACATTATGGTAATAAGCTAAAGTTGTCAATGCATTGGCAGATTTCACTCATTAGATATGTTTCAGTCAGTCAAATCTTATGCATATTTTGTAATACTGCATAAAAATGCTCAATGGAAATGACAAGATGTGCATAAACTTTGAAGATGCCCATAAAATCTTATGAGCACATCTGATCATGATCTGATTGCAAAATGATTCTTTTCCTCCTTTTTAATTTTTATTTCTTCTACATCTTTACATTTTAACCAGAACTGGAGTTTCCACACTTTTGTTTTCAACTCCCGTTTCAGTTCTTAAAGGACCCATGACACCAAAATAAACTTTTTTTACTTGTTTAGGCTCGTACACCGGGACGCTTTTCGTGTGTGTTTATCCTCAGCGTTTTTCCAGACGTTTTTCCGGATTCACCAGTGCAGTAAGCAGCTCCACGTTCTTCAATGTGCGCTCGCACTGACAGTGTTGTGCTTGAGCGCCTCCAAATGCTGTTTACTGTAACTTCAGCAGCTCCGGGCACGTCAACAAAAGTGCCAATCTGATTAGTGGAGAAGGTTTTAATGCATTTAAACTTAAACTTCCTAAAATTCTATTCCCAAAACTATTCATAACCCTGGGGTTTTACTATATATATATATATATATATATATGTGAAGTCCGCTGCACGGTGGTGCAGTGGTTAGCACGTTCGCCTCACAGCAAGAAGGTCGCTGGTTCAAGCCTCAGCTGGGTCAGTTGGCATTTCTGTGTGGAGTTTGCATGTTCTCCTCGTGTTGGCGTGGGTTTCCTCCAGGTGCTCCGGTTTCCCCCACAGTCCAAACACATGTGCTATAGGGGAATTGGGTAGGCTAAATTGTCCGTAGTGTATGAGTGTTAATAAGTGTATATGGATGTTTCCCAGTGATGGTTTGCAGCTGGAAGGGCATCCACTGCCTAAAACATATGCTGGATAAACTGGCGGTTCATTCCGCTGTGGCGACCCCGGATTAATAAAGGGAGTAAGCCGAACAGAAAATGAATAAATGAATGTTTTCACTTTAACAGATCATGTGATAACAAAAACGGGCACTGAAAGACGGCATTAATGGACCATCCAGCAGACCGAGCACACTGCTAACACATCTGAAAAGTTGATCATCTTAAAATCCCTGTCATGAATTTTTATTACAACGGTCTCTTTTCTTTTGGATATTTGGTTTGATGTTGGTTTATCAGGAAGTGATGCTTGTGTTCTCTTTGACTCTTTGGATGGGAACGCTGCTTTATTTGCATATATTTTCTGAAACATTGCAGTTTTGCGCATAACTCTAATTCACATCTTTGGATGGAAACATAAAGCTGGGAAAATAAGTATTGAACATAGTCATGTTTTTTTCCCCTAGGAATAATATTCCTAAAGGAGCAGTTGACATGGGATTGAAGCAGATTTTTGGAAATGACACACAGAGAAAATGCTGAAATGTATTTAATACTTTCTATAAAAGGCTTTTATAGTGAAGGCAGCTTAAAGCCGCCTCTCACATGGAGAATGAAGTCACATGAATTGCTCAAGTTTTTCACAGACTTCAACAGAGTCTTATAATGATTCTGTGGGTCTCGTCTATCAAATCTGAGCTTTATTCTGTATTCTCTATTGGATTGTGATCAGGTGATTGGCTGGCCATTCTACAGCTTGATTTTCTTTCTCTGAAAGCGTCTGAGAGTCTCCTTGGCTGTGTTTTGGATCATTGTCTTGCTGAAATGTCCACCCTGGGTTCATCTTCATCTGCTAATGTAGATGTTGGACTGAAGCAGCTGATATTCATTTACACTGAGGAAGGGCAGAGGCTTGCTGAGGAACTACTGAGTGATTTCAGCTGCTGTCTGGGCGTTCACTGCTGAACTACACCTCCCTTTCTTCATCTGTTCAATACTTTTTCCCTGCGTCATTTTATTTTATTAACCATAACTTCAAAACTAATTGGTTTTGTTTTCTTTGCATATATGCAGATTTAGTTAGTTGTTACCAACATCTAGGGAAAATTTAAGGTCAACAGCACCTCTAGAAATATGTTTTCAGAGAAAAATGGTGGCATGTTCAATGCTCATTTCCCCCACTGCATCTATTGTACTGACCAATAGAAAGCTCCACAGTCTGAATCTGAGCTATGGTTGAGCAATGCATCATGAATTTCTCAGCTTTTCACAATACACTATGGACATTTTTATCTTCCAATTCTGCTGACGTGACTACAAATGTCAGGCTTCAGATAAAATGGTAGCAGATGGGTCAGTTTTAGGGAGGTGTCCTTCTACTTTGCTCCAAACAACAATACAAATGTTGCCTGGTGACCACATTCATGAGCCGCCACATTGCTGCTACAGTGTCTGGATTCGTTTAGAGCGGGCCGAGGTTCCTTCATCCTGCTGAGGGGTCTATAGGATGTGATCAGAATGACATCACTGTACTCCCCACCCTAAACACAGACACGCTGTTCACACACTTACTTCAAACACACTGATGTGAGACTTACTCTTCAGCCTGGATTGAGTCCACGGGGGCGACATAGTTGCTGGGAATGTAGCCGGTTCCTCCGGTGGTAAGAGATCGGGCGTCCCACCAGTCACCCTCACTGACATGAAGACAAAAAACAAGATATATTCAGCTCATGCTGATTTTTTTACACTGGAAAACTTATATCGCCCATATATGTGTCCTTTGTATGTTTATCCATCTGTTCATTCAATATATTCATTCATTCATTCACCTATGTGTTTCATTCATCCACATACCATTCATCCACCATCTAACATTTATCCACCTCTTCATCCATCATCCAATCATGTCATCTATATATTCTACCATCTAGTATTTATCTATCCATGTTTATGCACTTCATTCATTCATTCATTCATCCATTCATTCATTCATGCATGCATGCATTCATTCATTCATTCACTCACTCACTCACTCACTCACTCGTTAATTCACTCATTTATTCATCCACATTAATTCAATTATCTATCCATGTTTATGCACTTCATTCATTCATTCATTCATTCATTCATTCATCCATCCACTCATTTATTCACATTAATTTAATTATCCATCCATGTTTATGCACTTTATTTATTCATTCAATCATTTATTCATTCATCCAATCATTCACTCATTCATTCACATTAATTCAATTATACATCCATGTTTATTCATTTCATTTATTTATTCACATTAATTTAATTATCCATCCATGTTCATGCACTTCATTCATTCATCCACTCATTCATCTATCCATCCATCTATCCATCCACTCATTCATCCATCCATTTATCCACTCATTCATTAATTTATTTACTCATTTATTCACATTAATTCAATTATCCATCCATGTTTATAAACTTAATTCCTTCATTCATTTGTTAATTCATCCATTCATTCATTTATCCATTCACTCATTCATTCATTCATTCACATTAATTCCATTATCCATCCATGTTTATACACTTCATTCATTCATCCATTCACTCACTCATTCATTCATTCATTCATTCATTCATCCATCCATTCACTCATTGATCCATTCATTTTAATTCAATTATTTATCCATGTTTATGCACTTCATTCATTCATCCATCCATCCATCCATTCATTCATTTATCCATCCATCCATTCATTCACATTAATTCAATTATCCATCCATGTTCATTCATTCATTCCTTCATCCATCCAATCATTCATTCATTCATCCACTCACCTACCAAACATTTATCACAAAAGCCTAATAGTCATACCCATGTTCATGTCCCTGTAAAGCACATATACCTGTACACACACTCTCCCTATCTCATAGAGAGTGGAAAATCACCCTGCCTAGAGCTGCTGCCAATGTCCCATTTATTAAAGAATGCTCGACTCTCTCTTTAACACACCTTTCGTATAACATCCCTCTGTAAACAACCTAAACAACCTCTCTTTAAGAAAAGCATCTCTTTCCATCACTATGTACTTCCACACACACACTCTTACATCCACGCAGTGTTATTCTAGTAGAACATGACAGCAAAAGACATGCTGTACTAGGCAGTGCAGGTGGCATCACCGCCAGCAGAGGGAGCTCCGCTGTTTAACATAGTGCCAATGTTCACAGTGGATCTCAGGTTTAGGACTTGCTAAATTGCTTACTAAAAATGAGGTTTAGTGCTGGATTCTAATTCCACAATGGCTAATAATAACCCACACACATGCATTAAGAGAAGTACATTAACTATGATGAATCAACAGGATCATTATTAAAGGGATAGTTCACCCAAAAATGGTTATCATACTTCTTTCAGAGTTTCCTTTTCCTGTTCAACACTAAAGAAGAAACTTTGAGGAAAGCTGACACCTGTACAAATCGACTTTTATAATGAAAACAAATACTATGGAAGTCAATGGTTGCTGGTTTCTTTAAAAAATATCTTCTTTTGTGTTCAGACAGAAAGTCAAGGGTGAGTGAATGATGATTATTTTTTTATTTTGGGTGAACTGTCCCTTTAAGAATCATCCATAATCAAGTAACATGTTCAATCCTTGTCCAAATGCGTGCTTAACTTATACACTCGTCAACAGTCACTTGATGCTTAACAGTATTTGCAGTTTATTGATGTCAGATTTGATTCCCTCATGACAGATTTTAGATTTTTGTAAAGAAGTGGCCAATGCACAGACATTGATGATTGCTTGTCATCATTAACATGACTAAAATATTAATTCACAGGAAACTGCCACCACATGGTCTCATTTTCTCATTCAATTGTGTCATACTCACTAAAACATCATTGAATAAGCTCCACTGATTTGAGCTTTTCTCCATTCAGGTAAATAGATGCTGTTTCTGCACTGCTGAAAACAGTGGCCTGGCTGCTGAGTGAACCAACTACTGTTGAACTCCGCTATATTTGACCAGCATTCCCATCAGAATGTGGCGTTTCATGATGTTTCAGATCTTAATACTTACGTGCTGTTGATGATTTGAAACTTCTCTCCTTTCCTAAAACTGAGATCATCTTCAGTCCTGGCCTCATAATCATAGAGAGCTACAAACAGAGTCACACCTGAGAGAGAGAGAGAGAGAGAGAGAGAGAGAGAGAGAGAGAGAGAGAGAGAGAGAGAGAGAGAGAGAGAGAGACAGAGAGAGAGAGAGAGAGAGAGAGACAGAGAGAGAGAGATTTACAGTGTTAAAAAGCTGGCCAGAAACAGAGAGATGGCCTCTTGCTGTCATTCAGATCACATGTGAAAGCATTAAGGCTTTCCTGTATCATATGAACTCTTAAGGCCCAAGGTGTTTTTTTACATGCATTTTTTATTTCTCTTTGCTATTTGGACTTATTGAAACCTAATAAGAATAAAATCTGAAGTATCATCTTTTGATATGATGTACTTTTCGAAAAAAACATGATGTCCATATACAGTTGAGGTCAGAACTATTAGCCCCCCTTTGGATGTTTTTTTGTTTTTATATATTGTAAGTATGTCACTTTAAGCTGTATAGAAGTGTCATGAAGAATATCTAGTCTAATATTATTTACTGTCGTCATGACAAAGAGAAAATAAATCAGTTATTAGAGATGAGTTATTAAACTATTATGATTAGAAATGTGTTGAAGAAATCTGCTCTCTCAAACAGAAATTGGGGAAAAAAATAAACAGGGGGGCGAATAAATCAGACTTCACCTGTATGTGGACTCGTGGTCTGAATTTCCATAAAACACAATAAAGTCACCTTTGTGCAATAGAATGAAAACCTCTTTATTTCTGCCTTGGACACAGCTGTTTTTTCCTGTAATGCATTAATAACACATACACACAAATTTCTTTTTTGACTATCAGTAAAAACAACTTGTTTCTGCCCATTTTGGACAGTCAAAATAGTGTTTGGGACATTTCATATGCTGCAAAACAGTTGCAGGATGACACTGTATGTCTGTAACAAATTATAAAACATAAGAGCTAAAATGTGCTGTCCACGTGTGTGGCCACTAAGCCCTAGGAGGTTAATGATGACGGAAGATGTTGTGGTGGGTTATTGGGGATGTGCTGGGTTTTTTAGCTTATTAAAGGTGTTTTCTGTCACTACTAGTTTATCCTGCATTAATGCATTCAGTGCATGATTAAACATTAAAGATCAGGATCTCAACACCTACACAACACAAACTATAAATGATGCTGATTTGCATATGTTTATTACATATGAGTTTCTCACAGTACTGAATACTTTACTATGTTGTATTCAGCTTATTATTTCTTCATTTTATTTGTAATGACATTACAGCTTCTCAGTTCTGTTTGTTAAAACTAAAAGTGTCCCGCAGTGCTGTTTCTGTAATAAATGGAAAGCAAATTACTATTGTCTCCTCCCCTTTTTGGCTGATCTGAAAAAAAAAAACATAATGGGTTCAGAAACCGTGAGATATTTGTGATTGGTTTTACCCCTAATATTATATATATAATATATATACTATATATATATATATTCTCAAGGACAAAATGGACGCAGTACTACTCTATAGCTACTCAAGGACCATGTAAAATTCAGCAAAATGAGCATGATACCCTGAACAGTAGAATGGGACACCAACACAGTGCATTTTAAGCAGCACTATGAAAGAAAAAGCCATTTTGGTCTTGCAGAAGCTTCCAGACACATCAAATGACATTTAAGACCTGCAATTAGGGCCATTTTAAGAGTCAAGACTCATTCAGCTGAATCAAAACCAGCCCAGCACTGAATAAAGACACAAAGATGAACATACTGATAAAGGAAACATCACATCCCCTATGGGAGGTTATAAACAAAACTATGTGGGATTGTTTGTCCTGTCTGCCTCTGCAATGTCACGTTCACTTCCGTCATTTCGATTTCACTTTGCCTGTAACTGTTTGGCTCAAATGGGTCCCAAAAGATTTGAGAAATTTGGTCATCTCAGAGTAATGGGACACAAGCAGACCAAACCCCTCATTAGACGCAACCCAAACCCAAATCTGTCATTAAGCATTTATTCAGTAAGACAGGAATGCATATCAGTGAACATCAGCGGGCTCACACTCAGCACATGTCTGAGCATTCAAGTCACGGACATTTTAATAGAAAAAATGACATTTTATTAAACAGTTTGTTGATTTAATCACTATTAAGAGCCTTTTGAGCAATGCAAGGGTCTGTGGAAATGTGGAAAACAAAGATGTCAATACCAAACCTTTAAAGTCTTTAAAGATGTACAATTATTTGGTCCCTTAAATTAATAACAAACCCTAAAAAATAAAAGTTCTGAATTTTATCTGAGACATTTTTAATAACATAATTAGAATTTTTGGTTGAACTAAGTGTTTAATGAAGCGTGCGTTACCTGTGCCCCCTCGTGTGCGGAGCGTTCCTTGGTGTGTGGATGTGCTGATCCCTCCGAAGACCGTCATGCCCTGCGGGACAGCGGCTCCGTGGAAGTTGTTGTAATTGGGAATGGCTGCGACTCCAGTTCCGGTCCCGCTGAAGGCTGGGTAGTGCTGTGGTGTGGGGTCGACACCATATCGGTAACCCACTCCGCTTTGAGACAAGCTGGTGTCCCGGTCCTCTGTTAACTTAGCAGCCTCTTTGTCCTTACATTGCACACAGCCCATCCTCTATGATCTGAAAGAAACACGGAAAGATTAGGAATAAACTCATGTGCCAGCAAAGCTCACACACACACAATTAAACACATTAAAGGAACACTAGCATCTCACAACTCCCGCAAGAGTTAAACAGGTGAATTTGACATTTTCAGCTTAGCTTAGCATAAATCATTGAATTGGATTAGACCATTAGCATTTTTGCTCATTTTACGACTACCTTAGAGTTAAACAGTTGAATTTGACCGTTTTTAAGATCAATTTAGCCAATCTCCAGGTCTGGCAGGAGCATTTTTAGCTTAGCTTAGCATAAATCATTGATTCAGATTAGACCATTAGCATTTTGCTCAAAAACCTCTGTAGTTACTCTGTGTACAGATGGAAAATGAAAAGTTAATATTTTTTAGGTCATTAAGGCTAGGAACTATACTCTTATTTTGGCGTGATAAAAAATTACCATATTTTAGCCATGATACAGCAGCGAAGTATCTTGATTCTCACGGCGAAATGACAGTGTAACTACACAATGTAACCACAAAAGTTACAAAAACTAAACAAAAAAAGCAAGAGATGCTAATGGTCTAATCCGATTCAATGATTTATGCTAAGCTAAGCTAAAAGTTCTCCAGTGTGAGCAAGGCTTTAGCCATTTAATGACAAACTGTACAGTTATCTAGAGGTCCCACTATATTCTAAAAGTTATGGGTAATTCGGTGTACAGTTCTTATATTTCTTATTGAACTACTATATTTGTGAAGTGAAGAAAAACATTTGATTAAACAATTTAACAACTATAAAGTGCCTTTTGAGCAATAAGAAGTTTGTGGAAAATAAAAATTATTCATGGAAACAAAGATGTAATATAAAGATGTAATAATAAAGATGCACAGTTATTTGGCCCCCACACATATATTGGTCAACGGACTGTTTTAAAAAAATATTTAATCTGAGACGTACATGATGTAACCTCAAAAGAGTCAAGATTTAAATAAGAAAATTACCTAAGCAAAAAAAGCGCGAGATGCTAATGGTCTAATCCGATTCAATACTTTATGCTAAGCTAAGCTAAAAGTGCTCCAGTCATAGAAACTCAGTGAAATGGCAGCTCGCAATGCAACAAATCTGTGGTTTTAGTAACAGCACAAAAACGATAATTCCCAAAAAGTGTTCCAGCTCTGTGACGGTTATAAAATATTCGAACATGTTTAGCGTGATCACATGTTCTCCACGCAGTAAGATGCGCCACAGGATATCTCATCCGCTTGCTCACACATGCATACAACATAAGCCCACCTTTCAAAGGGTCAGTCTTTAAAACTCATTATAGGCTACTACAGGCCTGTCGAATGCTTGATTCTGATTGGCTTATGATCATTCTCAGTTAAAACAATTCGATTCAATTCGTCTTTATTTCTCTAGCACTTTTACAATGCAGATTGTCAAAGCAGCTTCACATTAGGGTTGGGCGATGTTGACCAATTTGGCATGGTACAATCATCGTCATAGGTGGGGGTGGTTGTTGTAAAATATCAATTAATTCATAACAAATTAATTAATTGTAGCCTACCGTTTTGACTACCTGACCCACATGCTCTTTGCTTTACCCATAACCAAACCATAAATAAATAAAGTTACACACAAATGACCACCTGTCAATCACTTTTTCCCGGGGGACTCTGACATGAATAGGAGTGATCTGTGTCTGTATAATGGCTTTATTCCACAGCTGGTGGAGGAGACGAGAGTTGGTTTGGAGTTCACTGACACGGAACTCCAGTGACGTAGTACTGGATGTACTACGTCACCCAGTAGCTGACGTAGTAACAGTAGTTTGTTTCTAAAAAGAGTCCTTATTGTAGAAATGAAACCATTTTAAAATATATTCAAACGCAAAATTATTATAATGTCAATAAAGACTTCAAACATACAGCGAAAAGTAAGCAGACATGATATGTTTGAGCTACAGCCCAGAGGAAGTCAACTCAACATGAACAATTAGGGGGAATAAATTAACCGACTCTCTCTTTTTGTCTAAGCAAACTTCTCTTGTTGGGCTCAGGAAATTCACTCTCTAAAGCACTACAGGCGCATGCAGAGAATAGGAAGAGCTGTGTGTGTGTGTGTGTGTGTGTGTGTGTGTGTGTGTGTGTGTGTGTCAGTGCAGGATTTTAAAGAGAGATCGGAAGTTGGCCACATGATCCATCAACAGCACAACAGCTGAACTGTCTGACGGACAATAAACTCCCAACAGGAAACTCCCAGATCTCTTATTCCTCGTCCAGTACATTTCCAAAGCAAAGTACACAGAGAGAGAAGACAAAGATTTCTTTACTGGTGAAAGACATATACTTATTTTCATAAAGTTCTAGAAAAGTGTGTGTATCTTCAAACATTTATATACTTACATCTACATTCATATGTGTCTGCTTGAATGTCATTGTTTTTGACAGTTTGTCGCCATCTTATGAATGAATAAAAATACATATGTTAGTGTATGCTCCATTCAACCAGTTACATTTCTGTCAGCTTTGTGTTTTTGACTGTCTGTCTCCATCTAGTGTCTGAATAATGCACAGGTTAGTGTATACTCCATCAGCTGTTTTAGTTTCTGTCAGCTTTGTGTTTTTGACTGTTTGTCTCCATCTAGTGTCTGAATAATGCACAGGTTAGTGTATACTCCA
>CAIGQZ010003106.1:0-11462 GCA_903798205.1 Danio tinwini
CAAGTAAAAGGGCTACTGCTATGTGAAAGGCATGGATGACTTTGAAGTAATAGCTAGCAGACCCGGTCAGATTTGGACCGATGAAGTTAATACTGACTTAAATGGGGTCGATATCTCTATGGATTAAAAACAGGACGAGCAGCTAATGAGAAGATTGACGATGGCTCCTAGAAAAAAGATTTCCCGTGTGAAACTGACCAATTTTCTACACGAGGATAGACGATACATGAAAAATGAGTTTGCCATGCCCAGCGAGCGGTTTTGTCATTACTTATTTGACAAAAAGGAGCGCTCAGTCACATTGTACATAACGGACTCTGGAGAACCACACACTCTGGAGGACCCTTGTCTGATCCTGGCGGCTAATGACTGGTTCTTATTCTACAAACACGTCTGGCCAGATGTACGTCATTCTAAACAGGAACCGTTGTTCATAGCCGAGTGGGATTCTGAAAAACCAAACAATAGGTTTAGAGTGGTTGGAAACAACTGTGAAAAGAACCCTGAAGACTGCATTTTCATATTTTTCTGCGATGGCAAGACAAAGCTTCGCGAGTGTTCCGGATTAATACATGCAGATGAACATAATCAACGGTATGAAATGGTACTCCCCATCCTCTGGCGAGACGCCGATAAGCTGGATGACATTTTTGGTTCCATTAACCAATTGTTCAAATGGTGTGACTTGAATGATCGATACAGAGATATTAAAGTTCAGCTGTTTCACCCCCAGAGGTCTGTACGCCGGGGGAGGGATCATTCACAACTGTCCCCGCCCATCTACTACGCACATAAAAAACCCTAATCAACAACTGACAACCACAATACTACATCATGTCTCAACATCTCTCTTCAGAATTTGCCTTTTTTGATCCTGAGCACACCAAGCCGGATCCTTCTGATGACAACGCCTTACCCTGCTTTCCGAAATTTGGAACTTCTGCATTAGACCGCGACTTACCATGCTTTGAGATATTCAAATCTTCTGAACCGCACAACAATGAAAAAAACTGTCTGGATGAATTTTGCACCAAACTAGGATACCGCAACCTGACATACCTGACCAACAAGTACATTAAAGATGATAATACAAAGTTTGACGTCACAGACGGATGTTTCTGCAGTTCTGGTTTCAAGATAATAAAAGCTCTGATCACGGTGTTCTTGCAACACATCATCAACGCTCAGCTGAAAAAGGAATGCGAGGGTTGTGCTATCAACCACCCCAGCCAGCTGCAGCACTCCTGCCTGTTTGAACCCTCACCATTCTAGTTCGACACACACTTTGGAACACTCGTCAATAAACTGATCAAACCAGAGTTTCACGCTGCTGTGTCACAGGCTCTGTTACGTGTTGGCTTGAAGTCTCAACCTCAGATGATCCACGGAACAGTCCTCGGCATTCTACATGAATTGAGGAGCGAACCGTTCATCATTGCAAGACTTGAAGACATCAGGTCCAAGATGTTGGACGACTCCTGTGAGAAAATCATCAGTGACATTGTCGATTTCTGGCACCACAGTGACATCTACCATGGGAAATACATGTAAACCTAGTAAGATACTTAAAAGCTTTTTAAAAGAGTACTACAAAAATCTGTTAAATGGTCTTTTATGTAAAGTCATTAACGATAATAAAAATGATGACCGATTATCTAGGTCCAGACGTGTGAAAAATCTCAAGAAAGAAATTAAACTTGTGAGAACTATGGATAATTCATGGGACAATATGATTAATATTTGTGTTAACAGTGTAGAACCAAAATTTTTTAAGATTAGAAGAGTTCTAGATGCTATGTCTGAAGTATCTGATCGGTTTGAAATCGGTGATGTCCTCTGTATGACTACCTATGTGTCAGATGTATGTATATCGTTAATTGCAAAAAATCATGTTGATAACATATCTGATATTGTGTACAATTTCTTTGTTACCTAGACAGCTTGTAACCATTTTCTGATTTTATGTCACATATGTTTACTTGCATTTAAATAAAAAGTCTTGTACAAAGAATGTTTTGCATTATTCTTAGGAAACCTGTAAAACAGAAACATGTCTGATATAATGAAGAATGTTTACTATGATCCATCAAGCCCCGGGGCTTTAGGTGGTAAAAAACGTTTAAAAGATGCCGTGTTTAAGGAAAGTGGAGTCCGTCTAAACGATAAAGAGGTATCGGACTGGTTGGCAGGGGAAGACGCTTACACTTTACATAAAGCAGCACCCATAAAATACAAACGAAATAGAGTTGTGGTATATGGTGTGGATACCCAGTTTCAAGCCGATCTTGTCGATATGTCAGCCTATTCTGCAGAATACAATGGTAATAAATATATGCTAACTTGTATCGATGTATTCAGCAAGTATGCATGGAGTCGGGTGTTGAAGAATAAGAGCGGAGTCGAGGTAACTAAAGCATTCGAGTCAATACTCGATGAGGGACATGTTCCGAGAAAATTGCAGACTGATCATGGAAAGGAATTTTTCAACAAACATTTTCAAGATCTTATGAAAAAACACGATATTAATCATTTTGCAACAGCTACTGATTTAAAGGCTCTTTATTAGTGTACAATCTAGCTATGGACAACAACGGATTCTACGTTACGCTCCCGTGTAACGCATCTTTATCCGTTTATCCTGAAAATCGTATATCTAGTTATACGACTAATTTGGCTAAAACTATATACCTGAAAGGTGAATGGGAAGTAGGTCTTGCTGAAATTGAATATCCTAGAAGTTGGTATAACATTACTGTCGATGATGGCATATTCACCCTACACATGTACCCTGAACCTAATAATGACGAGAGGAAAAAAGTAGATACAAAAGTACATCCATATCTACCCGGTTTCTTTGAGATCTGGTACCAAATACCCGGTGGATACTACAAGGACATCCCAGCTGTGATTAAAACGATAAATGAGCTTATCAAACCATCGGGATTGTTGTTTTATGATAAAATAAAAAACTAAATTCATCTGGTTGCGAAGCCTACCATATCTATAGGCTTCTCAGAGAAACTAGGCGCTAGGTCATTCGGCATACCATAAAAACGCAGATTTTACAAAGACCATCACCAGATACGTTAACCATCAAGCTGACATCAATGGAGGATTCTATACATTATATGTCTACACAGACATCAACGAGTACCAATCAGTGGGTGATTCATACGTACCTCCTTTAAGATGCGTACATATAACCAGTGAAAACAACGATATCGTCAGTGTTAGATATGACAAACCGCATTACGCATCGGTCAACAAATCGATTATCACAGACATAAACATAGAAATAAAAGACGATCAAAACCGTGAGGTCGGATTCGCTTACAGTAAAGTCATTGTGAAACTACACTTTAGACCGGTGAGACAATAGGGTCTTTAAAATGCCTTATTACAATGCACATCGGGGAGAAGTCAATGACTATGTCAACTACTACCAAAATCAGGCTGGAGGGGGGCTCCCCGGATATGCCGGTGGAGCCGTTATGTATGGGTCAGGACTGGGAGGGCTTTTCAGAGGTCTGTGTAGGATGGCAGTACCGTTGTTAAAAACAGGTTTCAACATTGCTAAACTTCACTTAAAAACGGCTGCAAAATACATAGCATCGGACGTCATTTCAAACGTGATGTCAAGAGTTCGTGACAAGAAACAACAAGACGGTTCAGGTCTCATGGTTATGGCACGTAAGAGAATGTCTAAACCCCCAGGAGTCAGGAGGCGTGGCCGCTCTATAAAGAAAAAGCGCACGGTCAAGAAAACGTCACTCACACGTAGGAATCGTAAGAAGACTGTGAGACAAAACGATGTCGCTACGAGAAACATAAACACCATTTTCTAACATGTCGCTACTTCATAGCATGTCCGGTGAGTGTATTAAGTCGGAGCTGGACTTATTTACAGTACCTTTAACACAGACGTCTATAGAGAAAAGTATGTATGTGGAGGTGTCTCCTCTATCGGCTATCTCAGATTTGTCACTTTTGGAGTTTTTTATAGCAGGGTCCGGAGAGGAATATGACGATCTAAATAACACCTTGATGCATCTAAGACTCAAAATCACAAAACCTAATGGCGGTGAATTAGCAGATCCTGTTAAAGTCGGATTAATCAATTATCCTGCTGCTACAATTTTCTCACAAGTCGATGTAAGTCTGGGAGATAGATTAATATCCCAAAGCTCAAGCACCCACCCGTACAGATGTATCATCGAGAGTCTCATCAACTACAGCAAAGACACGCTGGAATCAACATTCTCAGCAGGTCTTTTCATCAAAGACACAGCCGGACATATGGATGACAAAGATCCGGCCGGTAATACCAGGGGCTGACGAAAAGGGCGTCATACACAAGCAAAAGTAAGATGGCTCCTATTCTAAGTAAGATGGCTCCTATTCCTATCTGATGGCTCCTATTCACAGCGAAGTTTTCTTTCAAGAAAAATTAATGCTCAACGGCGTTGATATAAAAATACGCATGATCAGAGGTAAAAACGAGTTCTGTTTGATGAGGAGTGATGATGTAGCCTATAAATTAAATATTGTGTCGGCATCACTATTTGTCAAGAAAGTAACAGTCTCACCGAATGTGAGACTGGCCCATGCTCAGGCATTGCTGTCGGCCAATGCAAAGTATCCGATTGACAGGGTCTGCCTGAAAAATATTTCCATACCACAAGGGTCCCGAGTTTCAAATCAGGAAAATCTATTTTTGGGTACTTTACCGAAATCAATCGTTTTGGGTATGACCGATAACGATGCATTTACAGGTTCTTATAATAAAAACCCATTCGCATTCAAACATTGTGATCTGGAGTTCCCGGCCATCTACGTTGACGGACAGCAAATTCCTGCTAAACCTCTACAGCCAAACTTCACTGACGGCTCTGTGATACGAGAATTTTATCAACTCGTGACATCTACCGGCAGACATCTTAAAAACCAAGCTCTGTCTATCAACAGATCTGAATTTGCCAGGGGTTATTCCCTTTATGGATTCAACCTTACACCGGATGAAGACTGTGGTCAACACGTATCGCTTATCAAGTCTGGAAATATCAGACTCGAAGCCAGTTTCAGACAGCCATTGCCGCACACCATCAACCTCATCGTCTACTCTGTGTTTGACAGCATCATCGAGGTGTCGAACCGAAGACAGATTCTGGTTGATTACTATTGATCGGAAATGAACACCATACAGCAAACGCTATCATGGACAAAATTACGTGTAACACCCATTTTCTCGGAACACTAGCATCTGATCAACTACCTGAAAGCCCATTAACAAACTTACCATCGATGGTGATTATTATCACACACCCTTCCAAACTCCTGGGTGAACACTGGCTAGCCATTTATTTATCACAAAATGGTGTCGGTTGTTTTTTTTGACAGTTTCGGTAACAAACCGGACAGTGAGGGATTTCCAATGTCCATCAAAAACTTTTTAATGACAAATACTACAGTGACAAGATATTCTACTAAACGTGTCTAGGATTTTGTCAAATGTGTGTGGACAGCACTGTGTTTTTTTTTTGTATCATCTGTCAAGTGGTCATGACTACAACTATGTGATGAGTCTATATAGTGACAATCATGTTAAAAATGACAAGATGGTAGAGCTTTTTGTGAAAAAAATAAAATCTAATGTTTGCAGTGATAACATGTATTTGTGTAACCATTGTATCCAGACTTGTAATTCTTTCATGATGCATGAATGATTCTAATGACAAATAAAAAATAACTTACAATATTCGTCTGATTTGATGCATTTTATTTTAAGGTTAAGTAAAACACATAGATAAAAACATTTACAGAACACACAAAAACATGTAGTTGTTAAAAATCCAACCATCGATTCCTATCGCGAGTCGGTGATTTAAACATGTCCTCATCCGACGTTTGCATCCTGGACTGTGCTTTTCTTTTTTTACAACCTTTTTTAGTAGACAGAGTTGGTTGATCATTGTCAATAGGAATGTTTTTTTAAGTAATAATCTTGCTCCTAACTTGATTATTTGGTACAGTCGAAAAAGGAATGTTTAATTCTACGCATGCTTGAAGAAACTCCGTCCAGCCTTTAGGTCTTCTGTCATCTCGTACTTGTTGCGGCGCTGTAATGTTGTTTATTAAATCGAGCATGTGTGATCCTGGTATGGTTTTACCCTTAAACACAAACTCGCCAGACTCTGACCAGGAGCTGAGATCTTTAGCTTTAGACATTTTGTCTAATATATACTTGCTGTTTTTCACACGTTTCGTCTGCACATTCTTTAGAACTTCAGAAGTCACAGCATCATCTTTTGGGTTGCCTTCAGCAGATGTCTAGACAGAGTTAACTTTATTTTCGTGTTCAGGGGTTGGTAACGATAGTGTTAAAACACTACTCTCACGATCGCCTAGTTTAACAATTGTTAAATATCTGGTTAAGATGTTTGAGTAAAGTTTAACTTTTACATGTTGATTCAAATCAGTCCTGAGTAAAATATTTCTTATAGCCATATCAAGATCATTCTCTATGACCTGCGGAATGTTCTCACGAACATTTGTTGATTGCAATTTATCCACCTGATTCTGAGGTACGAGTTACATTTTCTCAGCATACTCCATCCTTTACTCCGGTCTAGAAACTTGAAATAAATGGTACAGCGACGCTTAGGAGAGGTAAAAGAAATCCACCGGTTTGATTAAACACCTTTTTCTTAGCAGCTATGTTGTTTTTTTTATTAGCAAGGAATTTTATTTCAGCCCTCTTCTTTTTCAACTTCATGTATTGCTGTCTGTTGATCGGGATAACTCCATATAGTATGTTGAGAGCTAGTTCACACAGAGCTAAAATGAGATCGTCAGACGATGACTGTAGAATAAGACATCTTTGTTTAGGACTAGATTTATGTAGCATTTTTAATACAGGCAGATGCTTACATAGTCTCGTAGACATGATTCGTTGTTACGTTCTTCTTTTTTTTTGGAGATAGACCACCTGGCGATCTGAAAACAATCCTGTTCTGAGGCGAAATTGTTCCGGAGTTTTAGCTTTATAGTCTATCATGAGATAGCTGAAAGGACTCTTGACGGCGTCTTGATAACATGCCATAAAATATTTTGTGTTACCAGGATACATCTGTCGACCCAACACCGCTACTTGATTTGCATCACGGGGGTTTTTAAACAAAATTAAATAATTTGCGTTCAAACTGATGGTTCTGCTGGATTTGCCTTGAACAAACAAATTTTGTACGATGAGAATTGCAGAGAGATTAGGATGGTGTACGTATTGTGTGAATACTTTTTCAATCTCAGAATTTCCACTCGCTTCTTTCATCATATCATTGATAATCAACAAGTTTGTTTTATCCCGTGGTAGTAAATGATCATCATTCAGACTCTGGGGTATACCTTCAATGAATTTAATGTCATACAATTCAAGCAAAGGTTGAATACAAAGGTCGTCATACAAAGGTTGCCAGCAGTCATACAAAAAAGGACATTATAAATTTTTTTAGAAACCATATTTACAGCATTCTCCAAAAATATTTTTACAAAAAAGGACTTTCCAGAATTGGATGGTCCGCTTATAACACATGAAAACGGATGTTGAAGCCTGAAATCAAAATCAACCAATTTACGCATACCTCTGTAGATTGAATTAAAAGCCATAAGGTAGAGTTGTGTAATCGGGTAAAAGCCTACGTTTGTTATACACCACCTTGAACTTTTTAACATCTGATTTGTTGTGCAGTGTGAGGTGTCTTTTATTCCTGACAATGTTGCCGGCTTGCGCTAAAATGAATTGAGTGTCTTCGGCAGATGTCACATACCCTTCAACCAGACCAATCAATGTATCTAATCTTATTGCTTGGGAATTTTTAGAATTCAGAGTTATACCCTTAGCTTTCATGCAAACCTTGCCTACAGCTGTACGGTAGCCGTACGACTTGGGACCGCTGGAACAAATCTCAGTAATATAATCGGGTTTGCCTATTTCATCTGTCAAATCCCCCAAATAATCACCCAGAGGTGGCATCCGGTCACCGTCCTTAGACACAAAAATAATATTAATAATAAATAATAGTATAATAAACGTTCACCCAGTTTATTCATCAGATTGTACAATTCCAACCTGGCAAACGTCGTCGTGAACGAACCTATAAATACGTTAATGTCACGAGTAATGGGATGATTACCTTCGTCGGGTTGATATTGGACGAGCGCTACATCATCTGAGATGAACGTAAAATATTTCAATGTGTCAGTTTTACCAAAAACAATTCTGGTGAATTCTTCAGGGTCTTGCACAATCTGAGTAATCGATAACTGTTCTCGCATTGAGAACCTTCCCCATAAACTGTTTAACAATAGCTTATTTATGGACCTCTGGGCGGGGTCATGACATATCTTTGAGGGGTCAAGTTGAATTCCCTCTTTCTCATAGTACTCACGGATGTATGTCTCTTTTTCAGCATCAGTGATAACGTTTGAAGGGTAACCGGATGCTTGTTGTTTTAAACGCAAAAACGTTTTAACGTATTCACTAAACAACTTGTCCGACCTTTCAGGAAAATGGCAAACTTTGTCAACTTTGGCCACTACATAACCTTTCTCGATCGCTTTTAAAAGTTCAACACTGACCCAGCACCCTGTAAGAGCCCTCTCTCCATCCGTATGATTCCAACTTGATGTTTGGTTTTCAGCGTGCGCGTATGTTCGGCATAACGGAAACATGAGTTTACCGCTGCATCTGTAAGGGAGTACCGGATGTAGTAATTTACGGGGCGGATACACAGTGGCTTTAATAAGAGCGTAATAATTTTCGATCGGTTGAAAGTTGCTGTAAATTATTTCTGGGTGTCCTATTGGGTAGCTCTTTGTTGATTGACAGAAGTAATAAAGAGATGTAAAATCAAGATAGCTAATTTTCTCCCCCTCTGACACTTTGTCATACAACTTATAAGCGTTTGTGCGTCCTCCAAAAAGAGCGTCTCTTGGTTTCAGTCTCTCAGGGGCCAAATAAGTGCACATAAATTCTACCACTGAGGGGTCTGTCTGTTTCATTTTAGACCATTCACATTCCCAGATAACCTCTACTTTCAAACCATAAGCGTTTTGCAGAATTTAAATTTTTTCGTCAAACTGTCGACTGACGAAACAAACAACCAACCTGTTCGTAGTTGCCATCTAAAAAATATTATCCAATTTGCATTTCGCCATGATTCTGTTATGAAGCAGACGGACAGACTGGGTAAGATAAAGATGTAACAGTTTATTAGGACAACGTAGAACACAAACAGGTGAACAGACTGGGAGGATAAATGAGCTGGATGGATAACTGTCCTTTTCTTGGCAGAATGGAGGAGACACAACAGGGAAGACGGATAGCACACACCACTGACTGGATACACAGGAGACAGGAACAACTAGGGGTAAACAGAGACACGGTAAGTACAAGGATACTAGTTTATGAGTGTTAGCCAGGAGAGTGAACACTCAGAGTCCACTTCGTATAAACGAGCCCAGACACTGAGTGAAGTGAGGTGTGTGCTTATATAGTGAGGCAGGGGATTGGATGCAGCTGTGCGTGATTAAAACTCAGGTGATGGTGCTCGCTGTGATTGAGTGCAGGAAGAGCCTGGCCAATCCGTGACATTACCCCCCTAAGTTTGAAGAAGGCTCTCCACAGTCGGGAAATGAACTGTGGGCCTCGATCCGAGATGATGTCTTCGGGTAGACCAAAACATCAGAAGACGTTATTGAACAGATTTTCTGCTGTCTCTAGGGCTGTGGGGAGTCCCTTTACAGGAATCAGACGACAGAATTTAGAGAACCGGTCTCCAATAACCAAAATACAGGTATTACCGTCTGATGCAGTAAGATCCGTCATAAAGTCCACTCCTAGGTGTGACCAGGGACGATTCGGGATAGGCAAGGGATGGAGTTTGCCGGTCGGTAGATGACGAGGGCTCTTGGACATGGCACATTCTTGACATCCTTGGACATATCTTCTCACATCCCTTGCCATGTTCGGCCACCAATAGCATTGGTATAGCAGCGAGAGGGTGTTGTTGGTCCCGGGATGCCCAGTGCCCAGGGAGGAGTGGATGGTGTGAATCATATCTACCCGTTGTTCAGCGGGAACAAACTGCCAATGTGGTGGGCAACCCAGCGGAGGTTCTGGAGTGACGACAGCTGGAGGGGCAGACCACTCAATGGGACAAATGGTGATATGGTCAGGGAGAATCCTAGCTGGACATTCAACTACTTCCGGATGATCATGCAATCGGTATAATGCATCTGCTCGGATATTTTTTGACCCAGGGCGGTAGATAATAGAAAACTGCCACCGGGCCTGACGAGGACAGAGTCGTTTGGCATCTTTGAGATATTGTAAAGTCTGTAATGACTTGAAAGGGGTGTTTTGCGCCCTCCAACCAATGTCGCCACTCCTCCAGAGCGAGCTTGATGGCGAGAAGCTACCGGTTGCCGATGTCGTAGTTCTGCTCCGCCGGGTTAAGCTTCCGGGAGAAATAGGTGCATGGATGGAGTAATTTAGGCGTCCCGTGGTGTTGTGATAGAATCGCTCCTATTCCTGTGGTGGATGCATCTACTTCAAGTTCGAGTGTAGTAGGATGGCGCCGCGGATGGCTGCCTCGGTGTGGAGCTCTTCAGTGTTTACACTAGTTCTGTTAGTCTGTCCTGTTTTATGTTAATCAAACACGATCAGTTATACCAGGGATGAGCTGCTGAACATTCGGCAGTGCACACCAACTAATCACCAACTGGAATTTGATTTCTCTGGCGTTTTGCGGAACATTGTCATCGCAGCTGCTTTGTGGAAGAAATACAAATCCCGGAGGCGTGGAAAAAGAGCCGGCGCGCTCGTCAGGCTGAGACAGCGCGGCTTTAGAACAGCGCTGCCTAGCATCCATCTAGCGAATCTCCGCTCGCTTCCTAACAAAATGGACGAACTACTTCTGCTCTCACGCGAAAACAAGAACTTTAACCGCTCTGCTGCGCTGTGTTTCACAGAAACCTGGCTGAACAAAGTCATTCCGGACAGCGCATTACACTTACCGGACTTTCAGCTGTACAGAGCAGATCGCGATACGGAGTCAATGACCAAAACACGCGGTGGTGGGACATGCTTTTACATCAACAGGAGATGGTGTACGGATGTAACTGTGTTAAAGAAGATGTGCTGTCCTGATGTGGAAGCGCTTTTCATTAACTGTAAGCCGTTTTATGCACCGCGGGAGTTTTCCTCGTTCGTTCTGGTCGGTGTTTACATTCCACCACAAGCACACGTGAGGACTGCGTTACAACAGCTGTCTGATCTGATCACAGAGACTAAACAACGACACCCCGGACTCTGCTTTTATTATTCTCGTTGACTTTAATCAGGCAAAACGCACACATGAGCTGCCTAAATTCAAACAGCACATCACATGCCCCACCAGAGACAA
>CAIGQZ010003340.1:0-10252 GCA_903798205.1 Danio tinwini
GGGGGGGGGGGGGGTTACGTTTTGCGGATGAAAGTTAAAGGTTTTAAAACTGCATGGATTGTCCTAGCAGCGCCCATGACTGTGGGGGAAACCGGAGCACCCGGAGGAAACCCATGCCAACATAGGGAGAACATGCAAGCTCCACACAAAAATGCCAACTGACCCAGCCGGGACAAAAACCAGCGACCTTCTTGCTGTGAGGTGACGCTGCTAACCACTGAGCCATATAACACTGCTTTCATGCAGTGTTATATAACCTAGTGAAGCCTTTAAATTGCACTTTGATTACTAGTATCTTTCAAAAAAAAGAAGTAAAATATTATGTATTGTCATTATAGCACAGACAAAAGAAGTGATCAATTAGAAATGTGTTATTAAAACTAATGTTTTAAAACGTGTTGAAAAAATCTTCTCTGCTAAAAAGCACTTGGAAAATATTTTTAAAGATTTAAATCACACACAAACACATACACCCATGTCATAAAATACCATAAAAATACAATTACATTAGAATTAAATTCCCATCAGCAGCTATTTCGCAGCTTTTGAAGCAGTGTCACTGTACCAAAAATAAAGCACATGCAGCAGAATCCCTTTCCTTTTTCATTATGAGTTGTGCTGCTTTGTATTGTGACAGGTTTTTTTGTGAGAATATACTGTAGATAAGCCCGGTTAGTTTCCAGCTTACTTGTCACAAATCTGTCAAGGAACGTCCCTGGAGACTTACAGTGGCCATGAAAAGTTTACACGCAGAAAGTATCAGAGATGAAAGTGACCTACAGAAGCGATGTGTCAGTAGAGATTAAAGCTCATGCGCTCACAATGCACTCCCATCGGCTTCACATCAGGGGACCGCTCGTGTCCCAAAAGGCCAGGATTTGTGGGTAAACACCGTTCGTTCTGTCTCTCCCATCGCTCGAGTCCTTCAGAGCTGCCTCTTAAGCCAAGGGTAAGGAGTTGAAGGACTCGCCGTGCACTATTCTGGCACACATGCGAGGCTGTACCTACAGCGAGAGCGTTTTCATTCATCACGCACAACCACGTAAACTTAAATCGGCTGTCTGCATGACAAACGGCTCGGCCCTGATAAAGCACCGGTACACGTTCCTCATCATTCAAGAAGCAACAAGGTCATTTATATCTCACGCTCAACAGGAATCACATCCTCAAGGTCGCCCAATCTACAGCTAAAGCACGCAAGTGAGAATCAGACACGTAATCCTACAAATAGTGGAGGTCATGATGGAAAATCTATCATTGCTGTGATCAATCTCATCGCTCATAGGTGTCATGTTCTCCCTTTCTGAAGGCGGACCAAAAACCCCCCAAATCTACAGTGGCAGGGAGATCAATATGCTGCAACTTGAGAAAATACATGCAAATAGAAAAAGAAACACAAATTAAGAAAACATCCTCATTAGTTTGACAACACAAGTACTGGAAATCCTCACAACACAACTGAATACTCACAATTTAGTTCTATGACAACACCATTGACCACTAGCCACTGAACAATAAGCGACTGTCTGTATTTGCAGTGGGTTTCTGTGTTTTTCTTAGCATTTCTGTATTTTTTTTTGCTAATTTCTGTGTTATTTGTGTTACATTTTGAGTAACTTTAATTCTGACAATGCTGGTGTGTATTGTTGTGTATTGTTATGTCCGTTATTATCTATCTCTCTCTCTCTCTCTACATGAGCGGAGATCAGGTGCAGCTGTGAGAGGGGCGGCGCCGATTATAAAAACACGCTGCTGGCCGCTGCTCATCGAGTTCTCTTCCTGTTTCCCCTCGCTGTTGTGTGTATGAGCATATGCGAGAGGTCCCGGGTTCAAATCCTGGATAAGCCCCCAGTTATGTTACGTAGCGGACGCACCGCGCTACGTACATAAGGAAAAAAAACAGTGCAATTATAGCACAATTGAAAAAGAAGCCCTTGCTTTGTTGCTAGCTTTGAAAATCTTTGAAGTTTATTTAGGTGGTTCAAGTTTCCCGAACAAAGTGTACACCGACCACAACCCTCTGGTGTTATTAAATCACATGTTTAATTTGAATCAACGGTTGATGCGTTGGGCACTTGCACTACAGGAATACAATCTTGAAATTGTGTACAAGCGCGGGACTGAGAATGGGATCGCAGACGCGCTGTCCAGAGCTCCTGGTGCTGAAAGCTCTGTGTAAAGTGTGTAGTAAAAAAAAAAAAACTCAATATGTAACATTTGCATTTTAGGGGAGTGACAAGATCTCGTATGACGATGAGAGATGTCGCAGATCGTATGATGAGATCTCGCAAGATTGAATCGCGACGAGATTTCATGTTGAGATGATAAGTTGTCTCGTGGGTTGTGATGATAAAGGGTGCTGGTGAAATTAGCATTGAAGATTGTAGGCAGGATTGGATTTGAACTGCAAATCAAGTGCTTTGCACACACCTGGCAACCCAGGCTTGAAGTTGCACGTGTCACTTGGTTGCTTGGGCGAGTGTGACGTAACCATTTATTTTAATTTTTTTTACTGGAGTTTAGCAGCTGCCACGTCCAACATTGGCTACAACTGCAGCCACACACATTATGGTTCGTAATCATGTGATGAAATAGCCCTTCAGACATGCTGAAAGTCATAATCGTCGTCAGTGTTGGGGAGTAACTAGTTACATGTAATGGCGTTACGTAATTTAATTACAAAATAAATGTAACAGTAATTCGTTACAATTTCTGAGAAAAATGTGTGATTAAATTACAATTACTTATAAAAATGTTAAAAATTACAAACGAGGTTACATCTAAAAATGTTTTTAAAAATTTGGGATATGTTGAATAATATTAATCTGTTGCTTTGCCTGTTTTTGATATGCATGATGCTTTCTGCTAAGGCCATTTATTAAAGGGGTGCTATTCTGCTATAACTTAATTTCTTGGTAGCGTGGTGATAGCATCGCTACTTAATAAATCAAATAGCTTTTCAGTAGCGAAGCTATTTTTGTACTCAAGTAGTGCAGTAATGTCCACACAAGCTACATGTACCGATCGCAGATCAATAAGTGATGGCACTGGCATTCACGGTGAAAATAAAGCCATATGACGGTGAAAATGACGATTTTTTCTTCTACCTGTTTTTCGGTGGTCAACAACAAACTTTTTGGTGCGTTACTGCCACCTCTCACTCTGGTCAGTGATGTCGCCAACCAAGGCTAACACGAGAAATTTGCTTGATGGAAAGATGACTGAGGGAGAGGAGGTCTATATATATCGCTGATGGCCTATAGACATTACGATGCTGAGACGGCATCGCCGATCCTCTGCCCCGCCCCCGCCGCACTACATTATGTAGTGTAATTTAATAATAAAGAATTGTAAATATATTTACAATATAATGCTTATTCCTAAATATTTCCCTTTACTGTAAATTATTATAGTATTTTAAATGCGTAACACCTGTTTTTATTGGATTTTTAATTTTTGCTGTTATATACTATAATTTGTTTCTGTTTAGTACAGACTATTATTGGCAGTAAATAACTGAATTGAACAATTCTGCCTCATGTTTCATTGACAGTTTTATTGACTACTAAGATATGATTAACTTGGATTTAAGTTGCGTCGATTTAAAAATGAAAATTGCAAAAATAGCTTAGATGTATTTTTTTTTTTGCAAATGACACAAAAATCCCTCGGCACAACTAACTGAAATTTTGATTTTGTAACAACAGTAAAAAAAATGTTATAAGGGATGGTTTTGTGGGGGCTTTACTTTAAAAATAAATTAATATGATCTTAATTCAAGTGATGAGAGATTTTATAATTCTAGCAGTAAACAGAGCTACTGTAAGGTCACACCTGCTTGGTATAAATGCTTGAAAATTATTTGGTTGAAAATATCCATTAGAAACCTAAAAGTAATCAAAAAGTATTCAGATGTATTCAGTTACTTTAAAGTAACTGAAAAGGTACACTGCTTATTTCATTTTAAATAGGGTAATTTGTAATCTGTAATCTATTACATTTCCAAAGTAACCTCCCCAACGCTGATCGTTGTAAACACAAATCGAATTAAGGCATGGACTATTCCTATTTTAGTTGCATCATTGAAGTGCTGTACAGACATGTAAACACCGTAATCAAACTAATATCATCGTGTAGGATGTTTAGCCGCAGCTAATTTTATTTTTTCATTCGCATGTGGCATCAAATTACATTAAAACAACTCTGTCCTATCAGTCCTTACTTCATATTTGCATTATCACATGCATTAGCATAGAGTGAGTCATGGGGCATGAATAAAATCTTGCTGAATGAAAGTGAAACTGATTTATTAAATTAAAGATTTAATGTTTTTTTAAGTTCAATCTTGGAAAGGAGTTCAATTTCTCACGTGAAACTGTACAGTGGAAGCCAGCCAGTAGAGTTTATAGCTACATGTAGTATTTGGATGTCCTTTGTGGCACAGAATTCATTAAAATGGAAATAAAATACATTACATTTTTAAAGCACCTAAATTGTTTTGAAGTTTGTGATTTTTTTTTTCAGTTCAATAAAAAACTATTTTCCATTCACACAGGCTATCAGCAAACTATGTTGCAGTATTTGCATGCCCCTTAGTTCACAGAATTAATTAAAATAGAAGTAAAATAACATTCATGTTGTTTTATTTTTTCAGTTGAATAAAAGACTACACTGTAAAAAATGGCTGTGATTTCAATGGTAAAAAACTAAAAATGCTACAGTAAAAATCCATAACCTAGTTAACAGTATGTTTCCTTAATATAAACAACAAATAACCGTAAATTAACATCACTTTTTATTGATATTACTATGGATCTTTTTAGTTGTTTCCCCACCAGTTATGTACATTAGAGATTTATGTTACATGTAATGTTGATAAACAATGTTTATTTCATTAATTGAATTGTATGTGTTACCATACTGGTGTTTAGTAGCTGTGCGAATGACATTGAGCACCTTCTATACACTGATACACTTTTCTGCTTGTGGGAAAAGTTTGTGATGAGCCTTTGTCATCACCACCTGCATATGGCTGTGTTAACATGTCTATTTGTGTGACAAAAGATGTGTAGATGTTTGTAATTCAAAATACAGACATCTATTATACGTCTATAAATTACTGAAATACGGTAGTTTTGCTGTAAAAATGAGATAGCTTTTACGCATTACATTATTTTTTTTTATTGGTGAAATAGTGGCAACCACAGCTGCCAGTTTTTGACCGTAAATTTTACGAATTTATTTTTTACAGTGTGTTTCTTAAAAATTTGTGTACAAATATTGTCTCGTCTTGTGAACCCAATCTCGTGTCTCGACTCGTCTCGTCTCGTGGAGTAAGCATCGCGTCACACCCCTAGTGCATTCTGTTTCTTCTGTGCATTTCTATATTTGCAGTGTGTTTTGTATTTTCTGCTAATTTCTGTATTTGCATGCGTTTCTGTATTTTGTGCGCATTTCTATTTTACCTGTGCATTTCTGTATTTGCTGTGCGTTTTTGTTTTTTCTGCGTATTGTTGTATTTTCTGAACAATATCTGTTTTTTGATTGTTCAATTTCTGTAATTGGTGTTCACACCAGACACGGCATAGGCGAATAAATCATGCTATTTGTGCAGAAATAGATGCATAAACATTTTGAGTTTACTAACTTCATTCACGCGTGAAAATCACAAACAATAAATGCAGATCTATAGGCGTAGGCAGGGATTCTGTCTGCCTGGTGACTCTAGTTAATTGCTAAATGGCTAACAATGATTTTATTGAGAAAATAGTTGTGTTTATGTGCTTTAGGAAAGCTGAAAAATACTGTAGATTTGCTTGGCACCATGTCTGAGTCCACTAGATCCTTTAAGAGGTGCACCCAGCTCTGTCAGTTCATAAACTCCTCCATAAACTATACCTGGATAATGGAAGTTTTCAGCAGTGCTTCAGACTGAGCAGAGCCCAGTTTGATAAACTGTTGTACGGTGTCAGCAGAAGGGTTTCGCCTCGGGACACCAACTGACCCCTAAAAGAGCAAGCTCCTGATTGGTTAGCATGGCGTGAAATTCAGATTTTCCAACTTTAGCAAATCTCGCAATTTACATGTTAACTGCGTCATATGCACAAAACGCTCAACTTGTGCCGCTTCATTCGTGTGAATCGCACTGCAGGATGTCTATTTACATCTTTGCATTGACTTAACATGTAAATCCCTCGTGCTTGACATTTCATTTGCGTCTAGTGTAAACGCACAATTAGACTCCCCAGAAACGATAAAGCACTGTTTATTTCACTTTTATTTTTGCTCAGTCATATTTATATATGCTTGGAATTTATTCTATTTTATGCAAATGCACTGCATAGAAAAGCCTTGGTGATCCCAGTCAAATCTAAATAAATGAAATCTTCTGAACTTTTTTGCGCATGTCTGTATTTGCAGTGCATTTCTGTTTTTTTTTTTGTGCATTTCTTTTTTTTCTGTGCATTGCTATATTTTCTGATCATTTCAGTTTGTTTTCTGCGCATTTCTGAAGCTATTGCTTCCAGCACCCGGGGATCAATTAGGTGTTAGGTGCCTTGCTCAAGGTCACCTCACCTGGTATCAAAGATGGAGAGTTTGGTTTCATTCACTCCCCCATCTTCAATTCCTGTCGGGACCGGAAATTGAACCAGTAACCTTTGTGTTAAAAGTTCAACTCACTAACAACCGTTAGTCCACAGTGCATTTACAGTATTTGCAGTGTGATTTTGTATTTTCTGCACATTTCTGTATTTGCGATGCTAACATGCAAATGGGGCTCGAACCAGCGACCTTGCTGTGAGACGATCATGCTACCCTGATGCCCATGTATAAACAATAATCAAGATAAAATAATTACTGAGTAATACCATGCCCCCCTTCACCAGTTTGTACATTTGTTTCTCCACAAAGCTCAGTGTCATGTGGAAATCAGTGTGAGGTTTGCAGCCTGAGAGATATGTGATCTATTGAAGAGTATTGGATTCATTAGTGTTTTTAAAAGCACAGAAGAGAACTTGTGTTGTTCTGGGAATGCATTCAGCCTCAGAAACATAGCAGAACATGGACATTTTCTGCACATTTTTGTATTTGCAACACATTTCTGTATTTTCAATGCTTTATGTTTCTGCACTTTTCTCTATCCTGAAAAAATATATATTCTTTGGATTTACTACATTATATACATTTATATGGGCTGCATTTAAACAAACAAATTAAATTTAGTAATGTAAAAATAACTTTATTTGTTTGTTTCAAGAGTTCACACTTAGATAATGCTTGACTATTTTGGCAGGTTTGGCATGCTGTCCCGGGAGAGAACCCTAAGCTCGAAGATAGATGAGCCAAAGGCTCCCGCCGGAGGAAACCGGAGTACCCGGTGAAAACCCATGCAAACATGGGGAGAACATGCAAACTCCACACAGAGAGTGTCGACTGGCTCAGCTAGTGTTTGAACCAACGACCCTCTTGCTGTGGGGCAACAGTGCTAGCCACTGTGTCACCTGACTTTAGAATTAAGGAGGGAGAAGGGATGGATGCAGGGATTTCCAAAACGAAGATGAGGAATAAAGTTTAGGCTGGATATTTATAATAAATTTGGAACGATCCGATTGGCTAGTTAGTGATTAGTGATAGGGATAAGCTGCAGTCAATCCTTTCACATGCTCCTCTCGAAACTAGTTTCTGAAACTTCACTTAAATTCAGCCCACACAAATTGTTTGCAACCACTTACCTTAAAAACATTTAGTAAAACATTTCAGTGTATTTTGTCTGTATTTCTGTATTAGCTGTCCTTTTCTTTATTTGCAGTGCATTTTTATTTTGCATAATCTTTGCATTTCTGAATTTGCAGTGTGTTTCTGTCATGAAGCGAACGCTGACAATAGACATGCAGATCCACATGCAGTTTATTAAAGGCAATGGTCAAAAATAGGAGCAAAACAGTAGCATAAAGGTAATCCAATATAGTCAAAAATGCAGGCGAAAGGTCAAAGAATCAAAATGCTAAATAGGCTAGAAGCAAAAGATAGGAAAAACAAACAATGAGATACGATATGTAATGTTCGTGAGAAAAACAAGACTTGGCAATGAGAATGAGAAAGTGTTGTGTATATTTAGCCCATGTAATCAGTGAAAATGAGCTACAGCTGTGTCTGAATGTGTGCATTATTGTCAGCTTTAGCAAGGGTTGATGATTGCAAAGGGTTTTGGGTGTTGTAGTTCGGTAGGAAGTAATCTTGGTCAAACTGATGAAGAGGTTTTCTTAATGTGTTTTTTCTCCATTGAGCTCTCTCAGCCACCATATTAATCACTATCTAAGCCATAAAAACGCCAAAGGCTTCCTCATCTAGGGGGTCCCTGAGGCTGTAATCAAGCCAGTGTTTTGAGCGTGGCCCAGGGGCCGCAGGAACACTGCTGGAGTGCAGAGAGACACTGCTTAAACACTACTCCTGAGCCACGGCAATGAATAATGGAGGTGGATTCCATCTTTGCTTGGTCACTCTGAATGGTTATAGCAGCCCATTGGCCGGAGAGTAACGGATACTTATAAAATGGTGTCAGCTGTCAGAGAGGCATTAATTAGTCATCCAGAGTTGTAACAGAGCGAGGCGCGTCCAGACGCCAGCGGGAGCTGCACAAGGCCACTGTGGCTCAGTGTCAGCTGGTTGTGTGTTCCAACATGGCCATCTTATAATGCATCTCATTCAACCTCTGACATAAATGACTTCTACTGGTGTGGATGTGCATTTGGGACAATGGCATCCATTCACACTGATGCTCCGCCTGATGAATAACCTAGAAGGGTCAGTGGATCAGTGCTTTTATAGTTAAGTAAAACTAAAACTGTTATTTTTTTAAAAATACTTGGAATAAAATGATGTTGCTATTTGCCAAATATTTTTTTCATAGATTTATTTGTATTTCTTATGTAGTACACTGCAAAAATAGCAGTGTTATTTCAACTCTAAGAGTTAAAATCAATTCTGAATGAGTGAACACATTATTGCAATATTCATTCATTCATTTTCTTTTCAGGCTTAGTCCCTTTATTAATCATGCGGTCGCCACAGCTGAATGAAATGCCAAATTATCCAGCACATGTTTTATGCAGTGGATGCCCTTCCAGGTGCAACCCATCACTGGGAAACACCCATACACTTTTACATTCACACACATACACTACATTTAATTTAGCTTAGTCTTTGGACCAGAGCACCCGGAGGAAACCCACAGGAACACGGACAGAACATGTAAACTCTACACGGAAATGCCAACTGATCCAGCTGGGCTCTAACCCGTGACCTTCTTGCTGTGAGGCGACAGTGCTACCTACTGCATCACCGTGCTGCTATTGTCCTAATATTTCCAGTTAAAATAACACTCTTAACACTCTTAAGAGAGTTACTTGTACAGCACTATAAATGAGTTATATTTACTCTCGATTGAGTTAAAAATAACTGGTGTACACTACTGGGAGTTGATTGTTCCCTGACTCTACTGTAGTGTAAAGAGTGAAAATTCAACGCTTTAACAAAGAGAATTTAATTCTAGTCGACCTAGTAAATAATACGATACACATGATTGATAGATAAAATAACTTACATAAGACAATTCTCAGAGAATGATAACAAAAACAATTACAATTATGTTATTATTTAATTTTATTAACAAAACATGTTAAAACTTAACGGCCAGCACTTCATATTTACATTTTTTATACTTTTTTTTTTTTTACAAATTAACACTTTTTTTTAAAACTTAAAACGATTTTTAAAATGGCATGACTTTTGTGTTCCATTAAGATTTTTGGTCAAATTAATTCCTGAATGTTGGAAATAGGGCAGCACGGTGGCCCTGTGGGTAGCACAATTGCCTCACAGCAAGAAGGTTGCTGGTTCGAGCCCCGGCTGGGTCAGTTGTTTGTGTGTGTTTCCTTCGGGTGCTCCGGTTTCCCCCACAAATCCAAAGGCATGCACTATAGTTGAATTGGGTAATCTAAAAATTGTCTGTAGTGTGTGTGAAAATGAGTGTGTATGGATGTTTCCCAGTGGTGGGTTGCGGCTAGAAGGGCATCCGCTGTGTAAAAAAACATATGCTTGATAAGTTGGCGGTTCATTCTGCTGTGGCGACCTCAGATTAATAAAGGGACTAAGCCGAAAAGAAAAAGAATGAATGAATGAATACCTCTATAATGTCCACACTACTCGAATTTAACACTGAGGAATTTTTTGTGTACATATATATATATAT
>CAIGQZ010003435.1:0-10021 GCA_903798205.1 Danio tinwini
ACCAATAAAAATTGAGCATATTGTATATTATAGGCACAATATGTAACATTTCTTTCATTAAAATATCTATGAACCACTAGAACAGCATTATATATTTTGCTGACGCATGTACTTACATTATACCAAATGTTTCAAAGTCCAGATGCAAAAATATAAGCAATTTTAACTAGTGACCGTGTTCTGTCACCATGCTTATAATGTCATACACCCTTGATTTCCAGCTACATCCTATTAAACTTCCACAGAAATCATGCTCATGGAAGGCGACAACTCCCAACTGATTCCACAATCAGTCACGGCGTCATCAAACTATAACATTGTTTGTAGTGAAAATACACCCTCTAGTGATGAAAGTTGCATACTGTGCCTTTAAATAAATATCACATTTGCAATTATACATGGCCATACACTGATATTCTGTAAATGATCAGCCTGCCTTGTGCGTAGTCCTGCATTTATACTTCTGCATTCTGTTTGTGTTGCTCTACAATAACACTTCCGAAATGCTAGCTAGCACTACATTTTTATGTTCTTCTGTGTTGTGTTTCTTTGCAGGTGTTTTGTTTTTTTTCCTAAACAAACACTAGCTAAAACTTGCTTATTCAGAGGCGGGAACCAGCAGACGTGCAACAACTTTAATCATAAGGTAAACACAAAACAACAGTTTCCATCTAGAGCTACTTCACAGAACTTGACACTTGTAAACACTCACTCCAACAGACTCTACCGTAGTTAAATTTCTTGAGAGGTGTGCTTCAGCATCTGCGTCAGCCACAGCAAGCACTATGCGACCGCGCAAAGGCTTGAAGCAGAAGTATAAATCAGCCTTTACTTATATCTTTTATTTTGCTTACATATATTAAATTATAGGATTGTTAATTGTATTATTTTAAGCTTCCTAAGATTTATAACAAGACGTGTTCTTGTTTGTTTTTGGCACATAGTGTGACATTTTCAATAAGGTCAGCTAGCAAATTACTATAACCCCAATTATGATATTTTCACAGATGATAAATATCAAGCACCTCTATAGTATATTTGTTAACACAATATCACCACAATGCACTCCCAATTATCAATAATCTATAAAAGTATGTAAATAGAGAAGAAAAAACCCAGAAATCTGTCTTTAAAGTCTAAATATCAAAAAAGGCACCTTCTCATAAATCACTAGTGTTTTATCCTAACAACTTCATCTTAATTACAACATACAAACAGTGCAAGTGCAACCGCTTACTGAAATGTGTGTCCTGAGCAAGACTCCAGATTAATACTCCTGTGCATCAGCGGACATGTTCTGCATCCTCTCCACCATGAAGAAACACAGCGTCCCTATGAAGCCCATGATGACCATAACGAGGAGCTGCCAGGTCAACAGAATGTAGCCGCTGTAGAAGAAGGCCACAGCTGCAGAAACAGACTGAAAGAACAAGCCTTTCTTACTCATACAGTGAAGCATATATGACGGACTGGCCACAGGAACCTCAAAAAGGATCTTCAGAGAGGATTTATATGTACCAAAAATCAGGTCAAATTTTAAAGTATAAATGTAATGTTGTAAAAGTATATTTTTTACAGATCTTACAGTCTATGATTTTTGTACATTTCACAGTATTTAACTGTAATATGAACTGTATTTGAATGTATGACAGTTATGCCGTATGTTACTGCATTTTAAAGGTGCATTGTGAAAATGACTGTATATTTTACAATAAATATATACAACACTGCAAAACATACTGTATACAGCAAGATAAATGGTGCTGTCAATGTAAATACAGTATTTTGCTGTAATTGATTTACAGTACAGTTAACTCTACAAGAAATTGTTACTAGTGTAATTGTTTTGATGTTCATGTAATGCTACAATAAAATGTTATGCATTGATTTGTTTATTTGAAGTTTTTTCTTCTGCTATTCCAAATATAATTCACTGTATTCCATCTACAAATAAGACCAGTGCTGTGATACTTTATACTGCACGTCTTTACATTCATAAAGGTCTTAAATATGTCTTTTAAAGTCTTAAATTTGACCTGTATACAATCATTCATTCATTTTCTTTTCGGCTTAGTCCCTTTATTAATTCGGGGTCGCCACAGCGAAATGAACAACCAACTTATACAGCATATGTTTTACTCAGCGGATGCCCTTCCAGCCGCAACCAATCTCTGGGAAAAATCCATACACACTCATAACACCACAGACAATTTAGCCTACCCAATTCACCTGTACCGCATGTCTTTGGACTGTGGGGGAAACCGGAGCAACCGGAGGAAACCCACGCGAACGCAGGGAGAACATGCAAACCACACAGAAACGCCAAATGACCCAGCCGAGGCTTGAACCAGCGACCTTCTTGCTGTAAGGCGACAGCACTACCTACTGCACCATTGCGTCGCCTGTATTTTATTATTTATTAAAAAAAAAATGTTTATCTAGCTGTGGGATAGAAGTATCTTATAAAGTTTCCAGACTCTTCAGCCACTAGTGAGATATTCTACTGACATAAAAAAAAAACAGCTCTCAAATTCTCAGAATACCACATCTAATTATATACCATACAGTAGATCGTTCTTACAAGCAGCGCATACTGTAAAAATGTCAGCTATGCTTTGTCCACTGATTAGATGCTACAAATGCAAAGATAAGAGGATGCACGTGTGTGTGTGTGTGTGGGTGTGTATGTGAGAACTACAAGGACTTGTATAAAATTTGTATAAAAACATGGGTATGACGTTGGAATGAAGTTATGACAATGGTTCATGAGGTGAGGTTCATCATCATACTTACAAGGTCTTTTAGCACAAAAATAATCACAGGTTTCTTGTTAGGGTTGAATTTAAGAGAGTTTTAATGTGTGTATGCAACCCTTCGGAAATCCTTCCAATATAATGAAATATTGATTTAGTTACTTTTAGTTACTATTAAAGAGGTGGTCTAAAACTATTTCATGCATTCAACATTATTTACATTGAATCAAAAAATGATTTTGACATATAGCAATGAGTATTTCCTTTCCCAAAATCCTACTTTTTGGTCATAATTAATGTTGCATTTTTTTTTTCAACACTGCTTTTTGGTTACGTAAATCCTTCTATAGGCGCTTCTTCCAAAAAAAGTGCATGCGTGATCAGCAAGAAAGTAAACCTATCACCCACAACTGAACCACAAAAGGTTTTGGATGAGCACGAGTCCAAAAACAAAGTGTTCTTTTTGTTGAGCACAAGCTGATCTTGTTTAGCCATGGTTCATTTAACCCTTCTAAATGTTAAATACTTCAGCTGACTGCCCTTAGTGAGATATTTAGAACGTATCACTTTCAAATTTCCGTAGTGACGCGTCTGGTTTATGACATGACACGCCACAACCCCATGTACTGCAATGGAGATTAGAGCTGCTGGATTTACAACATGCCAATTTATCAACATGTGGCTGTTTAACTAGAAGAATAGCGTAAATGTTGGTTCCACTAACAGTGTGTATACATTGTGAATTACACGTTCATAGTATGTGTAAAATGATTAGTGGTTTTGTTGTCCATAGACATCAGCATGCATTTTACAAACCACATTATTTGGGAATTTTGCTAGTAATTAAAATGTCTGAACCTACAAAAATGTAAGGATGGCTATATCTCTCCGTAAAATTAAACCCTGAGAACTGTTATGGAGCTCCACATGAGACAAGACCATGAGAATGGTCAGACACTAAAACAATAAACTTTCTAATCTGAGAAGAAGATCAGCTAGGAAACCAGTTGTTCAGGTTGTCTCGATCATGCATCATGAGCCCCACTCTTTGCCCTGGACTTTACCTTCTCCACCAGAGCAGCAGAGCAAGTTTTTAAAATGGTGCATCTTGTGGCTCTATATTCATATTTGGTGTCATTTGAAATGTCTCTGTGTGATTGGTAAAGTGGTCTTAATTTCACTGTAATATTTTACAATCTCCCTTATATCAGTTACTTTGGGTTTTGACTTTGAAAAGATCTTTGCTAGATGCTCCACTCCATGGAAAATGGTTTTCACATCAACTCAAGACCAGGCAAGGGTCTTGGTGAAGCTTTTATTGTTTTTAATTTATGGTGATTTGAGTATTTAGGCAAAAGGTGCAGAAGTGTCTGTGGGATTCTGTAGCCAGGATACCACGTTGCAGTGTTGAGTCTCTATAACAGCATTAGAGACCTGTTGATTTCTGACAATCACTGACCAAGTATGATATAATCTAGTGGCTTCTTTATGTATGAGAAAGCATGGTGCAGCCTAATATTACTTAAAGGAAATTAGTTTACATTTATATCCTCTATCTAAGAACCAGAACTGGCGAGGATGTGCCCGTGAGCAGATGTAACTGGCCAGCATAATGACTCTAACTGACTTCAGGTAAACAATTAACCGAAAAAGGTTAATCGATCTAAATTAGAACAAATCACAACCTATAAGGTAATCAGCTTGAACTGGAGGAATCTAACTTTAAATTATTATAAATTGGGATTCAGATTAAATTTGGAGCTAGAAACATAATAAATAAATTTTAACAAATAAAAATATTTCTTTTCACATGTGCTAAAAAGGTTTACATGCATTTAAACTTCACCCATGCTGTTAGTTCTGCCATATGACTAATAGATGGACCCTTACACAAACATTATTTCATTGTAAACACTGATGAGTTTCTATCTTTGACAAGCAAGCAAGTCTTTCTCCTGCTTTGCACTAGCCATTGCCAGAGGGGCAATAAAAATTTAGCAGCTGATCAATGATGCACTGTATGCTTGCTCCAAGAACAGGCCACTCTGATTTTATGTCAAAGTTTTACTATTACAAAGTCATTACCCTGTTTTATATACAGAGAAATCACAGGATACGGTCAGCCACTAAGTGGAAAGTGCCACGTTTGTGCACTGTTGACTGGAAACTGCTTACTAGATCTGCTCACAGCACGCTTCAAGGCATTCAGAAAGTTGTAACTTTGTCTTAAAATTATTAAAAAGCTAACAACAATTTGGAAAAAAGATGGAGGCAGTACTAATCTATAACTTCTCAAGATTAATATGAGATTGTGGAAAAGTAGCACGATACATACCCTTCAAAACAACATTTGAGATGGTGTGATTGTAATTGGTGCACTGGTTAGTCCAGTTATCCAAATCACTGTTGAGGCAAAAAATTACTTTTCTTGATGCACACTGAGAAATTAATTGTGTGGATACAACTCCATGTGCATCTTTTGTAATCTGAGAAAACAATTCTTTGACTTTATAATACAGGGCTGTTGAATGCTTGATACTGATTGGCTGATGAATATTCTAAGATAAAATGCACAGCTAAATTAGTTACTCGCAGGATTTGAATGTATTACGTTGAAGGATTTCAGTTATTTCACAGCCTACGACGACTGCCAAAATTTAATTAAATAACAAAAACTAAAACCTCTGGATGAGATTGTGTAATAAACTAGTACTACACACAGTAGCTATTTGAGGACAAATTACAACACCTGTAGAGTGTCTTTAGGTGTGGTTAACTGTATTATAAGCAAAATAAATGACTTTGCTCCATTAAATTGTCTGAATATAATGCACACTGAGGTGTAACAGCTACTCTGCCATTAATTATTTCTTACTACTTACATCCATATGTTTTTATGCGCATTTTTAGAATTTACGTGAATCCTAGTATATTTAGTTTGTTGTATGCAAAAAAATTTTTAAATGCACTTAGTTAAATGTAAACATCGCTGCTAATACAACTTTGTGACATCTTCATATGACTTCATAGCAAATGTGATCTAAACAAGTCTTTACCTGTATGAATTTAAATATTGCAAAAGCAGGTGCGCTCTGCTCAGCATACGCCCGGCCCAGAATACTGTAGAGCTGAGTGTTGAAACAGCTGTCGCCAAGACCCAACAAGAAGCTGCACAGCAGAGCGATCGACACGCTGCAAGAGTCAATACAGAAACACAGATTACAGCTGCAATGCATTTAGAAAACTAAATTATCTTACATGTAACTTGTAGTGCAGGTATTCCCTGGGAATTAAACCGCTGACCTTAATTGATTAGTTCACTCAAAATTTGAAATGTGGTTATTATTATTAACCCTCATGTCATTTCAAGACCTTCATTCATCTTTAGAACACAAATAAAGATATTTTAGATGATATTTGAGAGCTCTCTCATATTCCATAGACTGCAATGGATGAGAGAACCAAAATTATTGCCAAAACAAACCATGTGACTTCAGTGCTTCAACTGTAATGATACAGAGTAAAGCTGTTTGTGAGGTCAGAAACTGTCAATATGACTGTGTTTGTCTATACGTTCTCTTGTCAGTGTGCTCGTTTACTATGGGCAATACAAAGTCTCATCATTAGACTCTGCCGCTCAACATGCAAGCAACATGCAAGCAACAAACTTTTTTGGGACACAAAAGTGTTTTTGGAGCATTGTATGATTCCAGGGAAGTAACATGTAATGTTTTGACAATGTTTTTGATTGCTTTTATCATTTATCATTTTTCATCATCATTTATGGCAGCACGGTGGCGCAGTTGGTAGCACAATCAGCTCATAGCGAAAAGGTCGCTGGTTCGAGCCCCGGCTGGGTCAGTTGGCATTTCTGTGTGGAGTTTGCATGTTCTCCCCGCATTGGCGTAAGTTTCCACCGGGTGCTCCGGTTTTCCCCACAAGTCCAAACACATGTGGTATAGGTGAATTGGATAGGCTAAATCAGGGGTGTCTAAACTCAGTCCTGGAGGGCTGGTGTCCTGCATATTTTAGTTCCAATCCCAATTAAACACACCTGAACCAGCTAATCAAGCTCTTTTTAGGTTTACTAGAAACTTCCAGGCAGGTGTGTTAAAGCAAATTGGAGCTAAACTATGTAGGACACCAGCCCTCCATGACTTTTGGAGTTTGGACACCCCTTGGCTAAATTGTCCTTAATGTATGTGTGTGAATGAGTGTGTATGGATGTTTCTCAGTGGTGGGTTGCAGCTGGAAGGGCATCCGCTGTGTAAAACATATGCTGGATAAGTTGACGGTTCATTCCGCTGTGGCGACCCCAGATTAATAAAGGGACTAAGCCAAGAAGAAAATGAATGAAAGAACATCATATTTGTGTTTTAAAGATGAACAAAAGTCTCAGGATTGAAATGACATGTGGGTGAGTAATTAATAACATAATTTTCATTGATAGGTGAACTAACCATTCAGTATAGCTTTTTGCTTAGTTTGGTTTTGTTTTGCAGATCTCTCTTAATTGCCTGATATACTCAGGCAATGCTTTATTTAGGTGTAAAAAGACATTTGAAATACCTGATGGCCTTATTAAACAGTAAACATAAAATAAAAAAAAGAGTAGGGATTAAACAATATGACAATTTAAACCAATTTATGAATAATCGATAACGTCTTTAGAAGCCGATAACCTATATATAGCCCAATAAATGCAAGTCTACAGTAATAGCATTTGTTTGTTTTCAAACTAATTTTAGACAGATTTTAAAACCTTAAAGTCCTCATAAACAGGAAGCTGCGACTGTTCTTTTTTTCGTGCAGTTCCTAGAAATGGAATATTACATGAGCAAACGGTGGGCGTGGCTTGTTTCTTCTACTGCAAGCTGATTGGATGTAATAAAGTAGGCAATTCATTCAGAAAGATTGGGGAAAGTGTTTGAGGAGAGTTATTACAAGCTAACAGACACCTCCTCCTCACTATTTGTTTGTTTTCAAAACTGACAGTTGGAGGGGCGTGGTTAAATATGTAAGCCACGCCCATTTGCTAAGACATACTTAATCTGACAATTTAACTGAAAAAAAAAAACATGCATTTTCAGATTTCAATTAAAGATTAGAAGGGCAAACTTTTTTTCTTAATGACACACACAGAATGAATTGTTCACCACAAAACTAGCAATGTGAGCTAACAAAATCATATGGGTTTTTTTTATTTCTTGGAGACGTTAACAACAACAAAAAAAAGAACACACCCCAGTCTTCCCAAACACCTTTGAAAACTAATTTTGAAGTTCACTGTGAAAAACACCCACACTGGCGACATTTTGTTTTTCATCTATCATATTTGTAATGCCACATTATGTGGATAACACCAATTAAAACCCACATTGCCAGCCGTAGACACCTGAAGTGCAAAAATATATCATAATTTATCAGCTAATAACAGATTACAATATAAACCAAAATAATGATACCATTAAAAATAAGCTATCATTCAATTAAATTATTTTTTAATATGATACCTTAAAAAAATCATTTGTGCTACTTATTTAAACTACTTATTTAAAATGAGCTTAAACAACAATTCTTGAAATTGAATCTTGAGATTTTTGGGGGGGACAACGTAATTGGTTTATGTTCAATCAACTTTAATTTGTAAAAACAATTAGGTTAACTTAATCAATTTGTGTTGGGACCGCATGAATTAATTGTGTGGAACCCTTAATTTTTAAAGTGTATATATTTACCAATATATTGAGCATCAATAATCAACAGTGCCAGAGCTGCTTTCAAATGCATTTCAGTATTTCTCTTTTTACAGAAGTCAGCAAACTTATCCAGAAAAATGCTTTGTCAAGCTGTTTAAAATCTCTTTATAACCAACTTTCTTTGGCCAGATTTTGTTCAAAATTACATTAGCATAGTATATCAGTGTCTTGAAAAGACATGTTGGTCTACCTTGGTGCCAGATATGGATTATGCTGTGAGCTTGTTTGTAGAACCACAGGAGCATCATCTGGTATGTTGAGGAATATCAGATAGAAGGCCACAAAGTGCACAACCATCCCTAAGAAGACAACTGAAGTGCGTCTGAAACGATTATTCTTCAACACAAGGCCAAACAATCCTCCTCCTGCAGACAAAAGACAATGTCCAATCAAATTTCAGTCTTCCAAAAAGTGTTGTCAATAGATGCTCTTCGTATTGATTGTGCACTTGCCAACAATTTCTCCGATTCCAACCACAATGCCTGAGATGCCGATTAAGCCTTTTGCTGAATTGCCAAAGTGTTCTGTGGCCCCAATGCATGTCCCATAAACACCACTGTAAAATGACAGCTCCAAACCTTCAGTGAGACAGAAGGAATAAAGATATATTCACTATTATCAGGTGCTCATTGAACGAATGGTTGTTTTCTTTAGCGATGGACTTACCACTGTATGCCATGCAGAAACTTAACAACAATATGGTTTTGGATTTGAGGATTTCCACAATAGTCTCTAGAAGAAAAAGGGTTAAATAAAATAAGCAACTACTAGACCACAACAAACCTTTTTATAGTAATTCTTTCAATAATTGTTTGAAAACATTTTATTTAAAAAAGCAAATATGTAATCAACATGAAATTAAGCCAGAAATACTTACTTAACTCGGTTTTAGCTTCTGTCACAGCAGAGGCTGCTCTTTGTTTATATCTAAAATAACATTAGAGAACAAATTATATCAGCCGCCATTGAAAAATCAAACAAAGAAATGTAGCAGAGACTACCATCATTATCCAAGAAAATAATTTATAGCTGACATTAAAACAGACTTTGCATAATTGCAGATGTTTAATTATAATGTTTGAATTATTGCAGATGAAAACTATTTGTTTTATTTATTTAGGACAACTATATTTTAAGAATATGAAAGCATATTTTTTAACACATGATATAGGACATAAATTCAAAATACCATATTTGTGGTGGTAGGTACTCTACCAGTCAAATGTTTGGAAACATAACATAATATATATAATAATTGTATTACTGTCAATGTCACTATATCATTCAGAAGTCATTCTAATATGGCAATTTGGTGCTTAAAAACCATTATTATTCTCATCAGTTTTGAAAACAGTACTTTTTTCTTTCTTTTTTTGTGGAAATCATGATATAGTACCATAAAAAATAATAGTAATAATAAAAAAAAGAAACTAAAACCTATATACATATATATATATATATATCTTTATATATAGGTATGTATGTAAACTTGTATATGTTTTTTTATAT